>PVJH01024666.1:0-32771 GCA_004026705.1 Nesogale talazaci
ACACATTTGTACATATGTTGCCATCATTTTAAAAACATGTTCTTTCTTTTTGAGCCATTAATATCAGTTGATCTCACCGCCACCACCCTCCAGTCTTCCTTTCTCATGAACTCTTGATAATTTTTTTTCATGTCATACACTGACCACTCTCCCCTTCCACCTACTTTTCTTTTGTCCATTCCCCTGGGAGGAGGGTAATGTATATCATTGTGATTGGTTCCCCTTTCTACGACCACCTCCCCCTTCCCTCCTGGTATTGCTACTCTCATGGTTGATCCCGAGGGGTGCTTTATCTGCCCTGAATTCCTGTGCTGCAAGCTCTTATTTGTACCAGTGTGCATGCTCCAGTCTTGCCAGATTTGTAACAAAGGGTTGTGATGGGGGTGGAAGAAAGATTAAAAAACTAGAGGAAATTGGCTTCACAGGTGCTAAACCGAATCCTGACAGACTCGTCTCTTACTTATGGTCCTTATGTAAGGGGATATCCAATTGTCTATAGATAGGCTTTAGATCTTCACTCTACACTCCCCCTGATTCACAATGACATGGTTTTTTGTTTGTTTCTTGAAGTCTGATACTTAATCCCATTGACACCTTATGATCACACAGGCTAATGTGCTTCTTCCATGTGAGCTTTGTTGCTTCTCAGCTAGGTGACCACTTGTTTATCTTTGAGCCTTTAAAATCCTAGACATTTTAATTATTAATTGCCAAGCACCATCACCTTTCTTCACCACATTTGCTAATGTACCCATTTTGTCTTTGGCTTTTATGTTGGGAAGGTGCAGCTCAGTGTTTTAAGCTGAAAGAAGTAAAGAAAAATTCCAACCTCAAGTTCTACTGTTGAAGAATTTTATGTGCAAAAACATAGAACAATGAGGTAAGCATCAACTAAGATGAAAGGAATACACAATCACTGTACCAAATGAAATTGGTTAACATGTAATTATTTCAAGGGGTAGCATTTAATCAAGAACAAATAGGATTCTTCGATGACCTGTCAGCTTTTTTCTACTGTGATGATTTCTGCTCTGCTGTGATGCTATAATCTATGGCACTGGTGTTTGAAATACCAGAGAGGTCACCCAAAATGAACAGCATTCAGCACAGCTTCCAGAATATGAACAGGTTATGAAGAAGGAATATGATGCTCAAGTATGAAGAATTAGCCACTGAAAACATTATAAATATCAGGGAACATTGTCAGATACTGAACATCTTATAAATAGTAGCAGAACATAGGTAAGGTGTTGTGTCTCTCTTGCTGATTGCAAGATTTGTCTTTGTCCTTAGTTTTTGAAAATTTGGTAGTGATGTGTCTTGCTGTGTGCGTTAGACAGGGTTCTCCAGAGAAATAAAACCAGGACACTAATAGTCTTATAGATAGTCATATAGATAGAAAGATATCTAGCATAAGAATAGTCAATTAATCTATAATCAATTATAGATTATCGACTAAGTATAATCTATAATGAGTATAATTATATTTATTTATAATTATATATTTATTTATAATATATCATTATAATCTATAATGAATGGCTCAGTGCAACTCACTTGCTTGAGACAGATAATACACTAGTAGCTCTTTGAGTCTTGAGAGCTGCCTGGTAGTCCTCTTTAGAGCAATTCAGGCTATCCGGTCACAGGCAGCAAACAGCAAGGCGGGTCACCAACAATCAGTCCAATACTCCACAGTTCAAATGATGCATACTCTAGTAGTGTGTAAAAATAGGTCTTGAAGGAACTTCAAACTACATCAACACAGTCCATGAGTTAGGTGTCTCACAGGTAGTGTAGCTTGCGAATCAAAGCACAGAACAAACAAGACAGCTGACTGAACACTGGTCCAAAGTTCCCAGAGCAAGAGCGAGAAAGGCAAGTCTCCCCAAGACCTTTATATCTCCACCCTTCAATTAATCTCACTCGCTATGTTGGCACAACAAACCTACCTATCTCCACTGACCACATGGGCACAAAAAGTCTATCACAGTAAGGATGAATTTGGGTTTATCCTGTTTGGGATTGGCTCTGTGTCATTTGCTAAATTGGAAACTAGTTCTCCTCTTCTTCTTGGTCTCCTATGTAAGATCATTTGTGGCATTCCCACAGTTGTCTTAATTTTTAGCTCATTTTCTTCTCCAGATTATTTAATCTCTATTGTTTATATTTGGTCATTTTTATTATTCTGTCTTTAAAATCACAAAGGCTGGCCCACAGATAACCTCAATTATGTGGATGTCTGTTGACCTCATGAAAGAAGGTCAGGGTAAAGCATGCTCTCAAGATGGTGAGAGAGCAATATTGGTGATATCAGAATTGCTCAGGGGGTTGAAAGGCTCTGGCCTTGAAAGTAATTTTAGTGATGGTCATGCCTGTGTTTTAGGAACATTCATTTTTTTCATCACATTAATTGTAGAGCAGTTGTGTCCACCAATATTATGGAAATCTGTACTGGAAAGCCTAACCTGATCTTTCTAGAGAGGGTATTAAGACATGGTTTGTTTAATTTTAATACATTCCATAAAAGTATTCATTTCAAGGGCTGAGTGCATGAATGTGGTCTGCGGGCTAGGCGATTCAAATCCAGCGGCAGCTCCCATGAGCAGCACTGGGTAGCACCCATGACCACCAGAGGCAGTGATGCCTAAACAAACAAACAAATAAATATTCATTTCATTTTTGTAACATTAAAATGTAATCATCTAAAAAATACAATGTCTATGGCAGTCATATGCTTATGTTAATTTCCTGATTGAGATGTAGGGGTGGAGTCTAGCCTGTTAATCTGGAGACAGTCATTGAGTAGTCAGTGAGACCTCCATGTGGGCATGGCTTTCTCCTGAGACTTCTGGGAAATCTCACAATACTTCCCGGTGGAGGTGAGAAGCTATCTCCTCAGTTGCTGGGAGTGAGTCTCAGAGACAACAAACTACAGAAAAGACAAGATGGCAGTGTCCCAGGAGCTGGAAGAGCCGGAGGAGAAATAAGACAGCCTTGCCCTGATAGAACCAGACTTCTGAAGTTGGAGAAGCCACCTGGAGATCCCTGTCAGTGCTGAGCTGCTTCTACCACCACTGGATGCTGTTGATGGACCCTGAACCCTGGAAATGAGGAGCCATGAGGGGACCCCTGCCAGCACCGGGACTCTGCAGCCACTGGCCTGTGACTTCTTGAGTCGGAAGGAGACATTATAGACTGGTATAGGACATATGAGCTAATATCGGACTTATGACACTGTACTGGACTGGGCTGGGATGCTTTCTCAATGTCCCATTCCTCTTGAATATAAATCTTTTCCTTATATCAATATGCATGTCTATGAGTTTGTTTCTCTAGTCTACCTGAACTAACACAATATCTGGTATAGTTCTATAGCTTTCAGTTTAAATAATTTATTTGCTATCTGAACATTTTATTGATAGGACCTAGATTAGGGAATGTCAAGGAATTTTTAATCTGAGTAGTGGGTAAGTATGCTAACAAATTTCAAAAATAAGACTTCTTTCGTGTTCCTATAAAATTCTTCTGGATCTGCAGTATATAATTATTGATTTAAACAAATAATTAAATGTGAATGCTGCTGTGGAAGGGCATTTTGCTTAAAATTTGAAAGATGCCAAATAAAACCTTAAATTGTTTTCACTAAAAAATTAAAGTAGGAATGACAGGACAATCCCTTTACCATATCTTTTAAAAAAAACTCATGATTAAGGATGTTTATTAGGGAAATGAACAGCCTATCACAAGTCAGGATTATAAAATATTAAGGACACAATCATTGGTCTACAGCCTACAACAATGCCTTTTCTTGACTACTAGTCAATCATTTTCTCAGTCACAGGGTCCCTTGGTCTCTGCTTCTCCCTGTGGGCTGAGAAGCCAGCCTGCTGCTCTGCCTCACAGTCTCCTAGTCTTGCAGCAGTTCCTTTGTTCTGTCTCGTGGTCCCCTTGTCTGGGTCTCTGGTCTCGGTGGTTCCTCTGTTCTGTATTCCTTGGTTTCTGTGCTGTCGTGTATGGTGCCTCTCTGACCTTACCCTCTGTCATAGAGATCTGGAACATGTCCATGGTGGTTCTTCTTCCTTGATGGTCCTTGGTATTTTCTATTCCTGCTTCAAAAATGACTCCATCCCTAAAGTCAAGAGAGGGGCAACTAAAACTGATCAAGGTCCTCAGTTAGAGCTCTGCAAACGCTATTTTGCATGGTTGCACCCAATCATTCTGTAAGTTAGACATAGGTAGAATCTAAGAATCTACTAAGAATCTTCCTGTTATCAGAGACCTCGGGTCCACATACTGTAGTCATATAACATTTTCTGTGGTTCTTCTACCATGTGTTATTTCACTATACCTATCTGCTTATTTGCATACATTTCAATTATCATATCTTGATAGGTCACAAAATGTATGAGTTCAGTAAATTTGTATAAGAATTACGAAATATGATTATGTTTCTTGTTGCTTAGTGACAGTACACGTCATTTTATCTACAGGAAGCTATCTAACAATGAATGCATAAAAAGATAAAATCACTTTATGTCCTTAAATAAGGATACCTCTGTTTGTGACATGGAGGTATCATATGACACAATAAAGACATTGTGGGTTTACTGGTGATTATCTTCACACACACACACACACACACACACTCACACCAAATGGAGAGTATCTGACATTAAAAAGGTGTTCCCACTGCAATTTAAAATATCAACAAATACTCCAAAAAATTAAAACAAAAGACATTTGAGTTAACCTTTATTGTCATGCATTTTCCAAGACACAATTTGAACTTTTTTTTATTACTCTTTCTATGGTAAAACACACACAGTATTATAAAAACATTTTCTTCATATGATGCATAAATGGAAATTCCAAACTCAGTGTCCTCAAGTCAATTCCTACTTTTAGAAACCACATAGGGAAATACAGAATTCTCCTGAAATTGAAAATCTTGAAGGCAGGAGAAAGCCTCCTCATTTTACCACAGAGAAGCTGGTGGTTTTGAACTGCTGACTTTGCAGTCACTAGCCCAATGAGTAACCACTATGCAACCAGCTTACAATGCATTACTACTATGCCTTAGGTAGCAACAATATGTAAAAAGCCAATCATTATGCTAAATGTCTTTATGCTAAAAATTAAATATATAACTGCAATTTCTTAATAATCATAACATTGGCTATAGTCATATAACATTTTCTGTGAGACCTTGGCAGAGATCTTCTGTGGTTCTCTGGTATAATACTTCTCAGTCAGACTTTTTTCTAAACTCCAGTGCATTACTTTTAAATTAGAATTACCATTGCACTGCTGCATCCTGATTTATTTGGCAACATGGCTACATGACTGCAGTACTGCAGAGATACAGTAGAGAGTTCCATAAATTCAGAGTACTTAATTAGCATTTAAGAAAACAACTTGTTATCACTTATGTATATTATAGCATTAGTTTGCACTAATGAATTGGTTATGTGCTCTCATTATGTTAGGAACCAATTGCCTCCCAAACTTTCTAAAATATTAATGCATAAAACTCTAAAGAATATAACTAGTGCCGTGTTAATTCTCTTATATATAGCTAATTTGTAACAGCCACAACTTGGACCTCTGTTTGCTGGACTTTGGGGGCACGCATGTTGCTGTGATTCCAGGACATATGGCACTGATCTCTCGATTACCAGCAAGACCATATATGGGAGAAAGGATTCAGCAGAACTACTCGACTCGTATGTGAGAAAGGAGGGTTGAACAATCTATTTCTGAAAAAAAGAATTGTCCAGTGGAAACTATAAATACAGTGATGAGCAGACACAATGGTGGAAGTTGAGACCCTCCCCCACAAACACACACGCATTGGAAAACATTAACATTTTTAACCAGATAAAAGCTGCCTCCTCAATTAAATTCTGCTTTCATATCTTTCATGGAGTAAAGATTAAAGAACATTAATTTGCTTATGTGGCACATCTTAAAATGAAAAGTTACCAACTCAGACATCTGTTAGTGATTGGAATATGGGATATGTGAAGTATGGATCAAGGAAATATGGACATCATCTAAAGTTGATGTGAGACTTGGTGAGATCCATACTCTCAGCATCAGTGAGAAGAAACAATGATTTTTAATCTAATACACATACCAGGGATGAAAAATTGAAGAAGACTTTTGTCTTCAAAAGGGAAAAAAATACATGCTATCTGCAAAAATACATTTCCTGATATATCCTGAATTGCAGCATTTTCAGTGATGAGATGCCTACCAAGAAAACCAGTAATTATCATTATTTTTCAGTGAATCCATGAAACATGAATGCCAAATCTCCAACTTCCATACAAAGGATCATTTTCTACTCATAAAGAAACTGTAGGGTTGCCAGCATCTGAAATCTATATGGGAATAGGGAGATGCAGCTTTTCCCAACAAAGTGACTAGTGACTAACTTTTTAGTGAGCAGTCTAAGTACTCAACAGTCCACTTATCCAACATCACCACCAGCACCACTTACACTAGTGCAAAATGAGAAAAATAAATAAATATATATATATAAACATCTGTAGTCTAAAATTTATCAAACATACATATACTCAAAATACTTTGATCATTACTTGTGATTGGAATGTGAACACTGGAAATGAAGGGGTAGGATTGATTAGCAGTTGGAAAATATGGCTTTAATAATAGAAATGACATGGGTATCACTTGATAGCATTTTGTACTGAAGGCATTGCTCCAATCCCCTACATACACCCCACACCCCCCACACACACAGGGTGGAGGAATTGGAGGAAAAATAGCTATTGAGATGGGAAGTAGAAAAAAAAACACACAAATACAACAAATGTGCAACCCTTAAAGTGATCACTTGTCTCATCTCTGCCCTTTGTCAAAAATAGAAAAAGGTGATTCAACAGAATTGAACAGCACCATCAATGTCATAAACCAATAAAATTTTGATGTTAATCCCAAAATGGTTGCAGCTGTAGATTTTCAAGAAAATGCTAAAAATTCTAGCCACATTCATTATAGTATACAGAATGAAAATATTTATGAATTGCTAAATGGATTTCATTCTGATATTACGTCTTGCCTGAAAGCACAGAATGCAAGAGACATATTGACTTTTCTGTTTGGTTTTGTCTGTGCAAAGGTATTCTGTAATATGAATCACAAAGCAATTATGGATGAATTGTGAAAAGTGGAGATTCCAGAATACTTAACTTGTGATGGAAAACCTATACATAAGACCAAGAGACAGTAGTTCAAATTGATCGAAATAATGTTGTCTGATTTAACATCTGAAAGTTGGGGATCAAGATTGTATCCTTTAATCAAACCTATTTGCTCTCCATGATAAGAAAATTAATTCGACTATATGAAGGTGAATCAATATTTAAGGAAGACTCAGTACCAATTTGTAATATGTAAATGACACAATCTTGCTGATGGAAAGTTTCAAAGAGTTGAATCCTTTGTTATGAAGATCAGCTATAGGTTCCACTATAAATTACACTTTAATATGAAGAAAAGGAGTCCTGCCCTGGTAGCATCGTGAATTAAAAGTCAGGCTGCTTACCACCAGATCCACAGTTTGAAACCAACCACCAGCTGTTCCACTGGTGAAAGACAGCACTTCCTACTATATAAAAAATTTACAGTCACAGGAGCAATCTTCCTTGTCTCATAGTGCATTATGAGTTACAATCCACTCAGTGGCAGGGAGTATTGCTTTCATTACTTTAATGTAAAGAAAATAAAAGTCCTTTTTTAGACTAGGTAGCAGCATAATGATTAACAGAGAAAATTTTCTTGGATTCACAAATGTCCATAAAAGCAGTGATCAAAAATCAAGTGTCATGTTGCATGGGGCAGATATAGTAGACAACATCTCCTAAATGTGTTAAAAATAAAAGCAAAGATATCATGTTGAAGACTATTTTATGCCTCATTCAAGCCAGGATATTTTCCATTACCTATAAAATGTGGGAACGCTTGGTTAGGGATAAGGACTTTCAGAGAATGAAAGCTCCTGAATTAGAGTTTTTGTTAAGAATATTGAGCCTACCATGCACGGCCTGACAACAGACAGAGCAAACCTGTCTTGCAGGAGCTCAGTAGAACTTAGGATGGTGTGACTCTATCTCTTGTACTCTGGATTAGTTGGTGGTAAAGTTCTTGAAGAAAGACATTATGTTTGGTAAAATGGAGAGCCGGTGATCAAACAGAAGATCCTCTCTTTGGGATTTACATTATGGCTTCAACAATAGTCTCAAACTTAGCTATAATTGTGAGGATGTTGGTGGATTGGGCAATGGTTCATTTTGTTGGGCATCAAATCATAATAGAGGCAAGCAAAGGCCTGGCGAGGGTGTGCTGTATGTGTCATTATGAGACATACCTGACCTGAGGGCCCACAACAACAGCCACATCACCAATAGTAACAACACGGTCAATGAGATGAATCCCGGTTAAGGGCAACCAACAACTGCAACAATACCAACGTGATTTAAATTGTCCGGATTTCATTATTCCTGAACTATTGAAGTGGAAGTAGAAACTGGCCATCTGTGGTCAAGACTTGGTGGCATATACTCATATAATATATTGGGTTTTATTTGTTTGATTAAGTAACATAAGAATAAGATGTTTTTAACTACTTCTGAGGGGAACTGAAATAAAAAAAAAAAACACATGGGTAATTTCCTTGGGTTAGTCTGTGACTTGATCTTTATTCTCCAGACTTACTGAACACGGGTTTAGAAATTCCTATATTGATTTACTAAACCTTTTCACAACATAGTTTTCAAATACTTGATGTCAGCATTGTTTTTAATGAGAAGAAAATCCAAAGAGAAAAAGTGAGAAGTAGTTACCTATAATGACGAGCAGTCTCCTTTCCAATTTTGGATTTCTAAATCTTCTCTGACTGAATGAATAGAGTTTGTACTAAGAAATTAATTTTGAGAAAAATCACTGGTTTGTCTTTGTTTTATTTTGATCAAGAATGGAGTGAGTTTTATAAAATCACTTCATCAGACTTGTTTCTGGATACTAAACTTTCCTTGGAATATGGAGGTTTAAGTACTTGATTCTTATAGAGAATTACAAAGAGCTGAACAAGTAATACCACCTGGAGGGTAGGATCTCATTAGGAAAAGTTGTGTTTACAGAGGGAGACTTGCAGGATTAAATCAAGTTCTAGTGATTTTTTTGAAAATAATACAGAGACAAATGAATGGTTATAGTGGAAGGTCAAACTATTCTATATTTAGCCTTCTGGGTTTGCACTAATTAATAAGAAATGTTCTGTAAATACACATTCTTAATTGCAACTAAATTAAATATTCATTTGTAACATTTGCTCTAAAAACATTGATTTCTTAATGAGTATGAAATGAATAGGTCATACTTTTAGTACAAACAGAACTCTGTAATGCATTAGCAAAAGGAACTAATTGAAAGTAGCAATGGAGATTCTTGAACTTTATACCGATATGTGGCAGGTTACTTCATGAATATAAAAGTCTCCAAGTACGGCTAATGCTTCTAAAATATTCATTTATAAAACCAGGTATTTTTGTTTGCAATATAAATTTTAAGTACAGCAGTTTTCTTTCGTTGTTCTATATTGTTATTCTAGCAGTAAGGTTTATATATATAATTTCCTAATTTTATTCTTGTCATGCTACTAAATATTCTATAGCCAGATTTCACATCTTTAAAACCATAAATCGTGCCATGGCATATCTTTGTTCTATGTTCCAACAATAGCACCTACTTCAAATATTAAGATTGACATCCTTTCTACGGTCTAAAAGTTTGAGAACATTTTCCAGATTTTATCACATTACTTTCCTGGCATTCACTGCTCTACCAACTTCAATATCCCTGACTTCTGCAAGCTTTCTGTGCATGTTCATCTCACAGGACACATAGAAGCACCATTCTCCCAGGGGGTGCCATAGCTTCCTTCATTTGATCCTCTAGTCTTCTTGATTTTTTCACATGTCACTCTTTCATAGAATTCCCTGATGACCTTACAAGAGTATATATTGTATTTCTGCTTACAATTTTTTAAGACAACTAATTATAGCCATATTTGTTTGTTTAAAATGCTTCCTGCATGTCTATTCCCTCTTGAGTAGATCCCACTTTGTGTTAAAAATAATGTATGCCTTTATCAAAAATGTAAATTTGTTTTTGGAACACAGTCGATACTTTCCTGACCATTTCCCTCCCTGTCCACCATTTACTAGTCAGATTAGGAGCATTGCTTGTGGAATTTAAAGGTGGTTTTTCTTAAAATGATTAGAGTCCTATGATGTGATATAATGTGAAATAGCTTGTTTTATTACCATATTCATTTTATTTTAGATTTGATATAAGGAACATCAATATAATGAGCCAATTAGTAGCAGGGCATAAACTTGAGAAGAAACTTTAAGAGAGGGGTGTCAAAGTAAAATGGGGACTGTGTGAGGTACCAAGGAGCCAGATTTACAAGGAAAGAGCAATCGTGAGGAAGCTATCATTTGGAAAAGATAAACAGGCTAGAGCAATTAGCAACCATAATAAAAAGGAAAATATACAGACCTGAGATTAAGTTGAGACGCCATGGGCACAAACTTCAAATAAGACATAGAGTTTACGACCTAGGTCTTAGAATTCTACAGATGTTTTTACATTCTGTTTATAACTATATAAAACATCACCTGATGCATTTCCATTTCCTTCTGTCCAATGCAAATGAACCCTTTCTACTTGGAAAATGTTTTAAAGTCAGTAAAGCCCTAGTCACACCTACTAATTCCTGTAAACAACAGACACAGTCTTAGAGGAGCATTACATGGAATAGTGTTTCTTTTCATATATTGTCTAGAATGCAGATGTCTATCAGGTGAAACCAATGGGATGTCTCAATTCCATCCAATATTATGGGATTTAATGTTTCAGTTCTAACCGGGCATATTTTGTTCCTGAACTCATGACTAGTCATATCATAAAAAGTTAGAATGGCATGTCATTGTTCCTCAGTTTTTCATCTCCAGAAACTGCACTAGTGATTGAATGATATTACCTCGGAATATTTATGTGGTAAATATATGCAACATATAACAACCACATTCACACCTGATCTTTTAATACTTCAAATACATATATTTTTCCTTCTTTCCTGACATTACCAAGCCTTTAGATGCTGTCCTTGTGTAAAACTGCCCCTTTTCTCATATTGTTAACTATTCAAAGGAGTTCATACTTCCTTCATATTTTGTTCAATCAAAAACATTTTGCATAGTTTATGTTCCCTTTTCTCTCTAAATACTGTATATATGAATGGTAGAAATGGAAAATGAAGACACATTGAGCTATTTAGAATAATGTTAAATCCCCAAACAAATATTTTTGCATTTGTAATCTCAGTGACTTTTTGAGACTATAATTCACTAATATAATGTAATATAATATAATTGATAATACAACTTCATTTAAGTTTAATTAATAATTCCAAATATCTAATTTTACACAAAAAGTTAAGCTGTACTTACAAACATAATTTGTTGCAGATTAATTTTTAATGAGTTTTAATCATTGAGAGATCAATAGAATTTTTACAAGATTAAGCAAAAACATATTGTTACAAAATATTGTTGATGTTGTTTTAGATGCTGTCCAGATGAACATGACTTAGAGAGAGAGGTCCCATATACAACAGAATGAATGACTACCTAAGCCCATGCCATCTTCCCAAGCATTCCATGCTTCATTACTTTGTTACAGTATTTGAATTTATACATAGCATTATGTTTCTTTTTATGGATGATCCTCTACTTTACCAACAACTATGTCCTACTGAATGGAGTGGCCCTCCTGATAACATCTCCAAAGTAATTGAAACAAAGTCCTATCATTCTCACTTCTTAAAAGCATCCTGCTTGTATTTATTCAAAAATTTCCACTTCCAGAAATTTATGACTCATTAATGTGCTATGCTAACACCTTAATTCAAACCATCAGGTTTTCTTCAGTCTTCTGTTTTCATTGTTAATCTTTCATTTGTCTATAAGAAAACTAAAAATACTAGATTCTTAGACATTTCAATCTTCAAAGTGACATCTTTGTCTGTGTGTGTATATATACATATACACACACACACATATATATATATTTGTGTTAGTCTGAGTAAACTAGAGAAGCAAATATATAGGCTTGCATATTGATATAAACTAATGGTTTATATACAAAAGGAATGGAACACTAAGAAAGCATCCCAATCCAGTCCAACTCAAAGTCATAAGTCCAATATTAGTCCATATGCCCCATATCAGTCAATAATGTCTCCTTCCAACTCACAAAGAGACAGGTCAGTGGGTGCAGAATCCCATTGCTGGCAGGGGTCTCCCCATGGTTCTTCACTTCTAGGGTTCAGGGTCCATCAACAGCATCTAGTGGTGGCAGAAGCAACTCATCACTGGCAGGGATCTCCATGTGGCTTCTCCAGCTTCAGAGGTCTGGCTCCATCATGGCAAAGCCATGTGGCTTCTCCTGAGGCTCCTCAGATGCTGCCATCTTGTCTTGTCCGTGATTCATCATCTCTGAGACTAACTCCCAACAATTGGGGAAGATAGCTTCTCATCCTCACGTGGGAAATATCGTGAGATTTCCTAGAAGTCTCAGGAGATAGCCATGCTCACACAAAGGCCTCATTGGCTACTCAATGACTATCTCCAGATTAACAGGCTAGATTTCACCCCTACATCTCAATAATGCAATTAACATAACCACATGACCGCCATATATATGTATATGTATATATATCCCATAGATTTCCTGAATGCAATGTATCATATGATTCCCTGCCAACTATTTTCATGGGTGTTGATTAAAAATCGAAGTAAAATGAAATAATAAATTTTAATATTTTTGTGTATTTTGGTTTTACTTATTAAGATACCTTTGATTTTTTTTCCCTTCACCAGTAAATGACTTAAATTCACTTAAATTTCAATAGCAAGTATATAGAATTTATATATTTCAGGTTACTAATGATCCTTTCTCCAAGGCTTCTGTATGCTGTCCATGCAGTACAGCATTTGACTTTTTTAAACATGCAGATTAAGTAAGTATGGCAAAATGATGTAATCCTGATACACATTTTGAAATTTATGCCTTATTCTGTTCAAGTGTTTTGAAATTCCTTACTTGTCAATATTATTTGTAATCTGTTAATGAGCCATGTAGTCAACCTAAGGAAATATTTTTTGCCTATTTTCTTCTTCCAGCCAAGGTACATCTGATGTCATTGATGATGTTGTTTGCTCAACTTCCTCTTTTAAATATAACTAAATTTCCAGCAGTTCCCTGTCATTATAGCGTTTCAGTCACTTTAGATAAATTAAAATATTGAATGTTGACACTAACATGAAATATCTAGACTTTGAAGGTATATAAGAAGCTAAGTTTGTTATTACTGTTGTAGAAGAGAGTCAGAGAGAGTGAGCCACTGTAAGGAGGAATTGAATTTTCAATAAGGTGAATAGAAATAATTGTAACTAGGTAATTTTAATCGCTGCATAATGTGATGAATGCGACCATATTCTACATGAAAAAATAGTCAAAATGACAAATCGTTTGATTATGTACTGTATGTCATAATACTTTAATAATCACCACCATATATCATAATAACAATAAGAATGATGTTAAAATAAGAAATTACTAGAATACCCCTCCTCTGAGGACCAGCATGGCACAGCCCCCATACCAGAGCCCCCCACCTTGCCAATATAAAAAGGGGAAAATATTTTTTTCTTGGTAAAAATTTTCAACTCTTTGCTGTGGTCCTTTGTGTAACTTTGAATGGAAGCCTATAGAACTCTGTTCTTTAGCATGCATTAATGGCAAAAGGTGGGCAACCAATAGGCAGTTCACGCTGGAATCTTCCTGGAGATCAGTGAGTTAGGATATCACTGGGTTAAGGGCCAAGTAGGGGTTCCAAGGATATCAGTTAATTCCCATGACAGTTCAGGTTACCTCCCTGAACTAGGAGAGGAATTCCACCCCATCTCTGCAGCATAGAAACTGGTCCAGCACCAGATACCACGCTGACATGGACTGCTGGATCTTGACCAACCATCATGTCCTGAGCCTAGCAACCCAGCAGAGGCTTGTGCAGCCACAGTTGGATATCCCTAATGGCACAGCATCCTCCAGCTGCCCTTTTGCAGTTTCCTCCTCCAACCAGCACTTTCTTTCCTACCTTTTCCCTACCCTGTCTGGCATTTTCCACCCCTTGAACAGACCTAAATGGGTCCTATTTCCTTTCCACCTGTCTGGCAATAGGGCCTCTAGCTGGGAGCAAGAGACCCCCAGTTCCATCCCCATTCCCTGAGATGCATGCTCTGGGAACTAGGCCAGTACTTTCTTTCAGACTCAGGGCTGCACAGCTGCAAACAGCCCCTACAGAGGCATGAGAGTTGGTGGAGCAAGATGTAGGCTGACCACAGAGCCTGACTTCTGACAGGACCATCCAACCTGTCCTCCAAACAATAGATTCCCTAAAGACGAAGATAGTAGGGAAAATGAAGTGGGACAAAAGTGAAATGAAATCTCTCAGGCCATTTGGTAATAGGCAGCATACAGCGACATCAATACCAACCTTCCAAAGAGAGAGCTCAGATCTCTTTAACTTCTGGGAAAGTTGCAGGCATTACCTCTAACTTGACACCTAAACAGGAAGCTGCATCAACAAGGGAACAAGAGAAACAAAATTCAATGTTAGAGGATGACCAGTACATATGGCAGTCATAGATGAGGCAGACATTGACCCACAGAAATTAAAATTCAGAATATTGCATAGAATCGTACAGGATGATACAATGCAGCAATACATAAAACAGATGAAATGATAGAGGAGGTAAAGACAATGCTACTGTTTTCTAATAATTCGGCAGCCTGAGATGCTCATCTTCCAACACAGAAGGTTTCCCATCAAGGAAAGCAAAGTGGGTGCATAAGCAAATGTGGCAAAGAAAACTGATGGTGCCCAGCTATCAAAAGATACTGTGTCAGGGCCTTAAAGGCTTAAAGAAACAACTGGCCATCTAGCTGAAAAACAACAAAACCCACATTCAAGAAGCATACCAGCCTGTCCCAATATTATTGCTGCAGACAAAGCAAGTGCATAAGCAAATGTGATTTAGAAAACTGATGATGCCCAACTCTCAAGGAATATAGAGTCTGTTGCATTAAAGACTTGAAAATAAACAACTCTCTAGCTGAGACGCAAAAAAGCCCACATGGAAGAAGCACAGCAGCCTGGGAGATCATGAGGCGTTGAGGGGATCCACTACCAGGCATCAAAGAAGAAGAAGTCATATAATTGTGAATGAGGAGGAGTACAGAGTGGGGATCCAAAGTCCTATTGCAGGTAACAGTACATTCCTTCACAGAAGGCTCTAGGAGAGAACAAGACAGTCATGGTGTAGTGTAACAACAATGAAACATACAATGTTCTTCTAGTTCTTAAATGTTCCTCCCACCCACCCACTATCATAATCTCAATTCTACCATACAAATCCAGCTGGACCGGACAATGTACACTGGTATAGATAAGAACTGGAAACACAGGGAATCCCAAACAGAAGAACCCCTCGGAACCTGTGATAAGAAGGGTAATATTGGGAGGGTGGAGACAAAGTGGGGTAGAAACGGAGAGCAGATCATAATGACCTACATATAACCTCCTTCCTGTGCAATGGACAGTGGAGAAGTGGGTGAAGGGCAACATGGGAGAGTATAAGATATGACAAAATAATAATAATTTATAATCCATCAAGGGTTCATGGAGGAGGAATGAGACAGGAGGGAGGAGAAAAATTAGGAGCAGATACCAGGGACTCAAGTAGAAAACAAGTGTTTTCAGAATGATGAGCGAAACAAATGTACAAAAGTGCTTGGCACAATGGATGGATGGATGGATTGTGATGAGTTGTACAAACCCAAAATAAAATGATTAAACAAAAAAAAGCAAAGGGGCTGAGCCCCGGTGGCGTAGTGGTTGTGTGCAAGACTGCGGCCCACTGGGATGGAGGTTCAATTCCAGCAGTGGGGCTGGGCCTCCTACTCCCATCACCAGAGAGCAGTGATGCCAAAAAAAAAAAAAAAAAAAAAAAAAAAAAAAAAAAAAAAAAAAAAAAAAAAAAAAAAAAAAAAAAAAAAAAAAAAAAAAAGAAAATGCAAGTAAAAAAAAGCAAAGAAAAGCATGCCACTAAGGGAAGCACAAATGATAGAGAAGATAAAGACCATGCAGCTAAGGGTAGACACAAAGGAAAATACAAATTCAAATTACAAGAGACAAGAAAACAAAAACCAGTTGCAAATTCACAGACATCACCAACAGACTAGAACACACAGAAAATTGCACCAATGACTTAGAGCAGTTATGGGAAAACTGTGGTTTGCAAGCCATCCTCAGTTTTTTCAGTGTGATCATGTGGCCCTAAACTAACATCAAAGATATTTAAAGGTTATTATTTCAGATTACAGTGATTCATTTGTTTTGAAAAACATATTTAATGATCTTGAGTAATTTTAAAGTTGTTAGGAAGTACAGGATTGGCTCTGAGATTTGAAGAGTTTGCTAATCCCTGACCAAGTGTGTAAGCAGGCCAACTTTAGCAAATAGGGGGAGGGGAGTGATAAAGATCATCAGAGAATTTGAAGAAAACCTGAAAGCTATGTCTGATGTTACGAAGTTGAATAACATCAGACAAATTGGAATTGCAGGACAAAGCACAATGAAGAAATCAATGGCAGAAATAGCAAGAGAATTCTTACAGAAACACTTCCCCAAGTTAATGAAAGAAAGTCAGGCGATAATTGAGGAGTCTGAAAGAACACCAGCTGGACTGAATCCTAATAAGAAGTCACCAAGACATATAATAGTTAAATTAACCAACTTTGAGGAAAAGGAGAAAATGAGAAAATCATAAGAGAAGCTAAGGAAAAAATGAAACCACATATAAAGGCACCTACACATTAATATGGTCAGTCCAATCAAAGCACACGATGAAGATGAGGGCAGAGTAGAGTAACATATTCTGAAAATTGAAAGAAAATAACATAAACCCAAGAATACGGTATCCAGCCAAATTATCTATCAAGATAGATGGAGAAGTAAGAGCCTTCCCGTACAAGGAAAAACCCCAAAAATGCAAAGAGACATAGGGAAAAGCTAATATACACATACATTCCCGAGGTGAGGTCCTGGTACTATAGCAGGGAACAGACCCATTCAGGGGTACATATGACAACCAACTTAAAAGGGGGGCAGTCCTGAGTAGCAGGGGAACCAGGCATTAACCCACCCAAGGGGAGGGTATTGCTTACATCTCCACAGGAGATGGGAAGAGGGAGAGAGGGACCTGATTTCAATCTGATGTGACGAGATATGAATTCAACATACCAGCAGGAAACAGCAAACCAATAGAAAGGCTGCAGGGCTGACTCCAGTCCCAACTATGTGGACCACCCACTACCAACTCTCTTCCCCACCCCCACCCCCAGAAGAATGGACTTCTGGAGCAAATGCAGTGACTGAAAGAGAGAGTGGAACACCTCCTGGCCCACCAAGCCCAAAGATGATATTCTAGCTCAGAACAGCCAGTGTACAGAGTGGAGCACGGGCCCGCCCCACCACAACACAAGACATCCCTCTCTGACCCAGAGTGCCACAGGGGGAGAAACAGTGTGAGAATTGTGACCAATCTGGCACTTCCACACTGGGGTGAAGCACTAAAGGCGTGCAACAGAGCAGCAAGGGAAGCCAAACAATGAAATCTGAGTAATATCAAAAATAGACTCTGAGGCTATGATGTGGCACCTCCTCAGAACAGAATGAAAACACTCATAAGATTCTTATGCATGTATTTATATGCTTTTAAATTTTTTTCTGTTGCTTTGCTGTTGCTTTATTTTTTGTTTTCTTTTGTTGTTATATTTTGCTTTATCAGACCTGGAATTATATATAGGTTTTAATTTTTTTCTGTTGTTTTGTTGTTGTATTTTTTGTCATATTTTGCTTTACCTTGTCTTTTTGCTTCTTATTGTTGCTGCATATCTATCTAGATAAGATAAGCAGGATAGACAATCCAGAGGAAGAAAAAATGGGCTGGATGATTCAGGGGGGAAATGGGAGAGGCAGAGGCAGGGGAAGAAAGAGGGATGCCAACAAACTCAGGGATAAGGGAACACCAAGTGATCGAAAATTAATGGCAATAAAGGGCACAGGATGCCTGGTGGTGCTTGATCTAGGACAATGTAGCCAAGAAAAATTACTGAAACCCAAAAGAAGGCCGAATATGATAGTGGGACAAGAGGAAAAAAAAGAAAATAGAGGAAAGAACTAGGAGGCAAGGAACATTTATAGAGGTCTAAATATGGGCATGTACATATATAGGTACATTTATATATAGCTATAGAGAAATATATATGCAATATGAAATATACAGACATATATAGATATCTCTTTCCCTAAGTGTTAAGGAAACTGACAGACATTGGGCTTTTACTCAAGTGCTCCATGAATGCAAGAACACCGAGTTAGTCCGGATATTAGAGGAACAAATTTCAGAGACACACATATAGGTATAAGGAAAGGGTTTATATACAAAAGAAATGTGACCCTAAGAAGGCATCCCAATCCAGTCCAGTGAAAAGTCCTAAGTCCAATAATAACCCATATGCTTGAAATCAGTCTATAAAGTCTGCTTCCGACTCAGGACAGTCACAGGTCAGTGGGTGCAGAATTCTGGCACTGGCAGGGGTCTCCCCATGACTCCTTGCTTCCAGGGCTCAGGTCCTTCAACAGCATGCCACTCCAGCTTCAGAGGTCTGTCTTCGTCAGGGCTAAGCCATGTGGTCTCTCCACCGGCTATTCCAGCCTCCCAGCCACCGCCATTCTGTGTTGCCTGTGGTTAATCAACTCTGAAACGAACTCCCAACAACTGGGGAAGATAGCTTCTCATCTTCACGAGGGAAATACTGGGAGAATTCCCAGGAGTCTCAGATGAAAGCCATGCCCACACCGAGGCCTCATCAGCTACTCAATAGCTTTCTCCGTATTAACAGGACAGAATCCACCCCTACATTTCAATTATAAAATTAACATAAGCAGATGACTGCCACAGACCACCCCTTGTTAATTTTATAATTTCACATAACTCTGTAACCATATGTAACACTGAAATAAACAATAAAATAATTTTTATATCTAACGGGATAAAACTAAAATATATATAAGTCAACATGTGTCACCATCATTTGAAAATAACATTCTATAAGTGAACAAAATAAATATCCTGTGCCTTACAATTGTAGTTACAAAATATCTACACCTTGATTCTATAATCCTATGAATGTATATTCTACCACCTGTAAGAGTTTGCAAGCCAAACTACCTCATGCCTTCATTCTCCCATTTTGGTTCTCTAATTTCTAAATTGCCCACTTACATCAACCCAGTGCTCTGAAGATACAATCATATCTTTCAACGTGAAGAATCTTCATTCCAGTTGGAAACTCATGAAGTGTGCATCCATTAGCAAAGTCAAATCAGGACAGGCCATGCATAAAGTCAGCAATGATATGCACCAGGTCACAGACTTAGATCGCTTCTCTTCCTCTGGTCGGGTTCTAGTCAACTCAATGTGGGCTTTTCCACTTAGCCTCACCACGGTGGCCATTGGTCGCCTTCCTTTAGACCAAGGACCCAACAAATTCTCAACATGCCGAGCTCTCCCATGCTAGGTCATGAACTTCAGACCAGTAAACCCGCTCTGGTCTCCTCTTTTGCCTGTGAACCAAGTCTCCAGGTTTCAGTGGCCAAAGTCAACCAGGCTCTTTATTGCCGCATTTCTCCTGCTTTCACCAACAAGCAGTAAATCTGGGTGGTCACCTAACAAGCATTTCAGCCTGCCACAAGTTTCCTTTAACTTTCAGACCCAGAGAGGAGTTATCTTCATGGTTCCAAATTCCTTTGCTTTTGAAGACAATCACTAGTCAGGATTTTCCAAGGAAATTGACTCTATCCTTCTTTGTTGGTCAGTCTGACCTTCTCTCAGACTACAGGTATCCTGATTACTCCAAAAGACTAGGTGGGGCTACTTTCTTCAGAAAAGTCTTTCCAGGTGTGGCCTAACCTCATTTAAGCTCAAGGTGGCCTTAATCTCTTTAGAGATGTCTTTGACGCTAAATCCTAAAACCTCTAGAGGTCAATGCTTGACTTGAGGTAACTGGATTTGCAAACTCTTTCCAGACTTTCCAATAAACATTTCTATGCACCCTTATATTTACAATAACAGGCATAAAAAAAGTATAAACAGTATAATCAGAAATCAAACTAAATTCTTAAAACAGAAGGTCAGTACTTATTAAGCTTATCTTTATCATTATCTAAACTACTATTTACACAAAAACATTGAATTAGGTCTCCAAAGGCATCAAAACAGATCCCTGCTTTCAGTGAGCCATTCTGATCTTCTTAACCATTGTCCCTGAACAGAACCGGCTCTGAGACACTCAAATGGCAGCCCCCACCCCTGAGCTCAAGGTATACATTAACAGTATCCATTTTATATAGGAACAACCAAAGATAGCTTCCAAACAAAATAATCAAAACTTTAACTTCCCATATTGTTTCCAGAAAATAACTCAGTAAACTCAAAGGACATATCTGACTTCTGTCTAGCCAAAAAAGTAACAATACCATGAGGCACAAGTCAAACAAGATTCTACTTTCCATCTTATGATTTGTTCCTCTAGTACCACACTCCTGAGGTACCATAATGTGTTAGTCCGGATGGACTAGAGGAACAAATTTCAGAGACACCCATATAGGTATAAGGAAAGGGTTTATATACAAAAGAAATGTGACCCTAAGAAGGCATCCCAATCCAGTCCAGTGCAAAGTCCTAAGTCCAATAATAACCCATATGCTTGAAATCAGTCTATAAAGTCTGCTTCCGACTCAGGAAGTCACAGGTCAGTGGGTGCAGAATTCTGGCACTGGCAGGGGTCTCCCCATGGCTTCTCGCTTCCAGGGCTCAGGTCCTTCAACAGCATGCCACTCCAGCTTCAGAGCTGTGTCTTCATCAGGGCTAAGCCATGTGGTCTCTCCACCGGCTACTCCAGCCTCCCAGCCACCGCCATTCTGTGTTGCCTGTGGTTAATCAACTCTGAAACCAACTCCCAACAACTGGGGAAGATAGCTTCTCATCTTCACAAGGAAAATACCAGGAGAATTCCCAGGAGTCTCAGATGAAAGCCATGCCCACACCAAGGCCTCATCAGCTACTCAATGGCTTTCTCCTTATTAACAGGACAGAATCCACCCCTACATTTCAATTATAAAATTAACATAAACAGATGACTGCCACAAACACTTTTTTCTAAAAACCTGGAATTCCATGATACTCACCTTCCTTGATACTATTGCTGAAGACAAAATGGGTACATAAGTAAATGCGGTGAATAAAGCTGAGGGTACCCAGCTATCAAAAGATACAACAGGGGTCTTAAAGGATTGAAGATAAACAAGCACCCATCTAGCTGAGAAGCAGCCAACCCACATGGTAGAAGCACATCCTGTCTGTGTGAACATGAGGTGTCAATGGAATCATGCATCAGTCATCAAAGACTCAAAACAAAAAATCATATCGATGTGAGTGAATGAGGAGTGAAGAGTTGAGACCTAAGGTCCATCTGTAGACAATTGAACAGTCCCTTAGAAAAATATCACAAGGATGAATCAGTCAGGGTGCAGTATAGCATGGATAAAACACATAACTTTCCTCTAGTTCATTAGTGCTTCCTCCCCCTAACTGTCATGACCCCGTTTCTACATTACAAATGCAGCTAAGCCAGAGCATGTACACTAGTACACTGGTATAAGAGTTCACAGCACAGCCAATACAGGACAGATAAACCCCTTAGGGTTGATAATGAGAGTAGTGATATCAGGAGCATAAGGGGAATAAGGGGTGAAAGGGACAAACTATCATAATGATTGAAATATAACCACCACTTCCAGGGGCACGAACAACACAAAAGTGGGTGAAGGGAGACAGTGGTAGGTATAAAACATGAAAAAATCATTAATAAATTATCAAGGGAACATGAAAGAGGGAGTGTGGGCGAGGGGAGACTAAGATTATACCAAAGGCTCAGGTAGAAAGAAAATGCTTTGAAAATGATGATGATGATAATGATATATGTACAAATGTGTTCAACTTAATGGATGGATGTATGGGTTGTAAAAATTGCTGTAAGAACACCTAATAAAAAGTTTAAAAAAAAAGAAAACACTATGTACATTTTGGAGTAAGTCTCAAACACATCCCAGAAGCAACATTTTTTTGTTACCATCAGACCCTATACTTATATAAAATAACAGAACTTCCCAAAGTGTGAGGCTGCATTGTCCATAGAAGCAAGAGAGTGATACTAATATATATGTAAAGAGAGAAATTTATGTCTAGAAAATGCCTCACATAATTGTAGACGTGGATAAGCTCAGTCTATTTTCAAGTCTGTGGGCCAAACATTAAGCTGGAGGCTTCGCTTGACTCCAGTCTGAGCCCCCAGGCTGATGGCAGTAAAGGCAGATGAATCCAATTTCTGTAGGTCAAGTTGGTGATGGTAGAGGCCAGTGAGTCCACGTTTGCAGGCTACTAATGAGCCAGGAGGATCCAGAGAAGCAAAGGTCCTCCACCCCCCTCTCCCTTACCCTACACACACCCTTGACCCTTGCCCACACACGTACAGCATCTATTTATATAGCAAGTGACCACATCCTTAAGGGAACTTCCTTTTAATGACATGAGGTAAATGACAAGGGAGTTTAATTCTTCTTGTACCTTTTTTATAAAGATTGACAGCTCAGAGCAGATCACATGATGGAGTTTTAATGTTGCAATGGGATTTAAATTTCATTGTTAAATTCTAAGGCCAGAAGCATTATTTCAATGTTTTCTTCTCAGACTTTTGTAGATTTAGTTCTTACATTTAGTTCTCTGCTGTCTTTGAGGCAAATTATTATAATGAGCTATTGAGTGCAGCTCCATTCTTTTGCAAATGTGAATCTAATTGTTCTAATGTCATTTATTAAAGGGATGTTTTCTGTTCTCCATTGAAAGGACTTACCTTCTTTGCCAAAAATTCACTGATCATAAATATTTTTTGACTTCTCGTATTTCACTTTCAAATGTTTTCTATTTCTGTTACTTTCTGATGTTGTTTATACTTCAAAGTTACTTCCAGTTTCTTTTTATCTGTAAGTAATTAGAGAATAATAAGCAAGATCTATGTACACCCCATAGGCTAATAGATACCAGAAAACTGAGTGAAAATAATCTTCAGTATAATGATTTTCCCTGAAAATAGAAATAGTAGACATAAAATATGAACCAAGAAATCTACTTTTAATATTTTACCTTATATAAGAAGTTAACTAATAATTTATTTAAATTTTATATTGATATAGATTTTTATCAACAATTTAATTTAAAGCTACTCAAGAAAAAGCATTTATGAAGTGCTTTGTTCACTTTTCATGAAAGTAGAATCTGCTGACTATAGTTTTCCTAAAATTAATTCACCCAGGGTGAGTGAAACACAAAATATGTGATGTATGAAATGCACCAAATTTAACTAATTGCATTGTTTACCTTAAACATAATCTATTATGATTTTCTGCTATTTTTTAGCTTTTCAAATAGCTAAAAATTTTGCTATATTTCTTTCCCACTAAAAAACATTGCCATATTTGTCAGACTAGAGATGCACATTTTTTCCCCAAAGTGGAGGGAAAATGAGGGTGCGTCTTAGGGTCTGAAAGTTTGGTACCCCAGAATACGTGTTTATGATCCCATGTGCCGGCTTATTGTCTCTTCTGTTTGCATGCTGTTCACTGCTGTGTGCAGGGAAAGTTCCGCCTCGTGGAGTCAGTCAGGTCACATGATTGGCACAGTGCATGCCTCCCCTCATTTGTTAATGAAAGTGATGATGGTTCTTAACACCACTGTTGAGTTTTTCCTGTTAAATATCACCATAATTTACTTTATTTTAATAAATATCTTAGTATACTGGTACTATTTGGTTCAGAATATTGTTTTCCTGCTATCCTGTTCTAAAAACTGGGTGTGTCTTATGGTCAGGTGCATCTTAAGGTCCATAAAATACGGTGATACAATCAAAGAAACATTTAAAAGGAGTCCTAGTAGATAGTGGTTATTGGTTGGACTGTGATCCTCAAGGTCCGCAGTTCTAAACCACAACAGGAGAAAGACCAGGATTTCTACTCCCATAGAGTTATTGTCCTAGAATCTCAGAGATGGTTTTGCCTTGCCCTCCAGGGTCAGAATTGACTTGTTGGCAGTGATTTTTTTTGAAGGACAATTTAAAGCAGCCCTGGTGAAGTATTGCGTAATATGTTGAGCTACTAGCCAGCAGGTCAACGATTTGAATTCACCCAGAGTTCCAATGGAGAAAGAGAGTTTCTACTCCCTTAAGAGTTATAGTCTTTTGGGGGTGGACATCACTGCCCTCTGGTGGGAGTAGGAGGACCAGTCTTGCTCCTGGAGAGCTGTTGCTGGATTTGAACCATCAACCCTGTGAGCTGCAGTCCTGCACACAACCACTACACAACTGGAGGCTCAGCCCTGAGTTATAGTCTTTAAAACCCAAAGTGGCAAAAATGCTCTGTCTTATCAGATCACTCCTAGTTGGAATCAACTTGATAGCAGCAAGGTATTTGTTTTTTAAGTACAATTGAAAGAGTGACTAACCTCGTACATGGATTTATTTTAGTTGATGCAGTACAAATTCAGTCTTGGGTCTAATATATCATCTACATGCCTAACGTTTATGTAAGTAAGAGAACTAGTAAAGTAACTTTGTTTTTATCCTTGTTTATTCACAAAAGGCTATCATAAATGTTTGTTTAACACCTTGAATGGTCCCCTATCTTCTCATTAATGTCCATGGGACTCTGCAACATACATTTAGGTGTTACAATCATTAAAGAAGTAAGAACATATTTCACCAGAAAAATTTAATCATGCTCCTTAAAGTTGATCTGTAAAACTTGATGCATTTTCTACCAATCAGCATATGTAATTTTCAAGGAACCTATTTAATATGTGAGTCATAGTTACTAGATATTATAAACAAAGTGTCTTTGAAGAAATGATATGCTTTAAAGCTGAGGAACAGCCACAAGTAAGTCTTAACCATGATCAGTCTGCTAGAAAATCCAGCAAGAGAATCTGTGAAGAGTAGGTGCAAAATCAAAGATCAGAATAATGAAAGATGAAGTGGTACTTGTGTACATATTTTATATAGTCATCATTATTCAAATTGAAGTTGACTGAAATCTCCTTGAATTCAAATACTGTGTCCTACTCTGATGTAAAATGTGAAGTCATTTATTATTATATATGAGATATTACAAGTTACTTAATTATCTGAGCCAGTTTTCTTAGATTGAAGATAGTAATAACTTAAGGGTTAATTGATAATTAAATTCAATAAAGTATGACAAGCTTCTATCTCAGGGTACAATATACAATCAATAAATGGCAGCTTCTTAAAGTAAGCATTTGACAAATAATTGCCTGACTTTATTTTTATTGGCAACTTCTCATTATTAAAAAAATATTTACTTTTAGCACATTTTTAAAGGATCTTGGAAATTAAGAAATGGTTCCATGAATAGGTACAAAAAGAATCAATATAAAAATTGAAAAGCATATTAGCTAGTGTTCAAAATAGTAAACTTCTGGATAAAGCCTGTTAAAATATTACCAACTAAAAAGGTTTTCTCCTACATCCTTCGAGTGTTAACAGTGGTAAATTTCTTCTGCATCTTCTTCGGTTCAACCTAGGAACACAGATTTAAATGCAATTGCTGTCTTATATGATCTGTCTTTATCTTGAGTCTCTGCGAATCTTTGATCACTTTTGCATGGTAATGTTATTTAATGAAATATGAGAGGAGCTGCTCTCAATTCCCTGTTTTTGAAAGCAGTTCTCATATGTGAAAGTAAGATTTTTCTTTTTGAAAGTATTACATTTGCAATATAAAATTTAAGCTAAAATTCCAAGCACCAATCACACAGCGTAAGTGCCATATTATTAATGCTACGTCATACATGTTCCAAATCTTTTTAATGGACTGAAATAAGGCATAGAGCTTAGAAGTGCCTTCTTCAATTTATTCTCAGTTTATATTCTCACCACCACCACTGACAAGAGCAGTGGCCTTAAATAACTCAAACTAAAACCTATGTGCTTCAAGGTTTCTCATCTACCATGCTGGAATACCAATAGTATTAACCTCATAGCCTTTTCATGAAAATTACATGAATAAAAGGAATTGTTCCTGAGAAGGGGATAGGGGTTTGAAGCCTCACTTCTATCCGTCTTCTCTTGCTTGTTAGATTCAGACAAGGGACTAGAAATAGGTTTGAATGGAGTGAGTGTGAGAGTTTGTTAAAGAGGTCCTTCAGAATGGAACCTGCTGAAGGGCATGGCCGCTAGTCGGAGGGCACTCGTTGGATGGAAATTGAGATTTCTGTACTGCTGCTGGCACACATTCTGCTAGTGGCTGGCTTTTCACACCGTATTTCTCCTTTACAGGGCCTGTATGTGCACACCAGATTTCAAGCTGTATCGTTTTCTTCAGGTCTGAAGTCAAGGGTCAGTTCAATCATTGAAAAGGTGGTGGTGGGCTTTTCCCAGCGCCCAGCCTTTCAGTGTCTACTTCCTTTTTGAAAACTCTGGATGAGGAAATGTGCCTTCTTTGCCCTCCCTCTTGATAAAAGAAAATGTGTTTTCAGTTCTATTTGTGCTAGAAATTCCTTCCTTTGTCCCCCTTTGCTCTCCCCTTGCCACTAGTCTACAGCAGGATAGCATAGACTTAGCATGGCCCTTTTCACATTAAAAATAAACAAACTAAAACAAGTTAGAATCAAATTGATACCAACTTCCGGTCATCCCATTAGCTATAAAATACACCTGCTCAATAAGTGTTCGCTTGACCATAAACTTTATGGAAACAGATATAGAAACTTTCCTTTCTTCTGGCTCTGAACTGACTGATGACATTTAGGTTAGTAACTGCGAGCTGCAAATATAGATATTTAAAAACATTCAAAATATCACAAACTTACATAGGATCTAGATTATCATGCAAACCTGTAAACATATTTTTAAATGATTTGATTGGTTCTCATTCAATTCTTATCACAATTCATCCATCCATCCACTGTGTCAAACACACGTGTAAATTTGTTGCCCTCATCATTCTCAAAACATTTGCTTTCTACTTGAGTCCTTGGTATCCGCTCCTCATTTTCCCCCCTGCCCCCAGGAGAACCTTTGATAATTTACAAATTATTATTATGTTGTCACATCTTATCCTGTCCAATGTCTCCCATCTTCCACCTTTCTATTGTCTGTCCCCCAGGGAAGGGGTTATATGTACATTCTTGTGATCAATTCCCACTTTCTACTCCACCTTGCATCTACCCTTCCAGTATCACCACTCTCACCATTGGTCCAAAGAGGTTCATCTCTGCTGAAGTCCCTGTGTTTCCAGTTCCTATCTGTACCTGTGTACATCTTCAGGTCTAGCTGGATTTATAAAGTAGAATTGGGGTCATAAGAGTCAGGGATGGAGTGGTGGTGAGAGGAAGCGTTTGAAAACTAGGGGAAACTTGTCTGATTCACTGTTGCTACACTGCACCTTGACTGGCTAGCCTCCTCTTTGTGACCCTTCTATAAGGGGATATGCAGTTGCCTACAAATGGGCTTTGGGTCCCCAATCCATACTTCCCCTCATTCACAATGACATGCTTTTTTGTTCTTTAAGGTCTACTTATCTGATCCCCTTGAAACTTGTGGTCACACAGGCTGGCATGCTCCTTCCCTGTGGGCTTTGTTGCTTCTGAGATAGATGGACACTTGTCTGCCTTCAAGTCTTTAAGACCCCGGTGCTATATCTTTTGTTAGCCAAGCACCATAAGCTATCTCCACATTTGTTTATGCATACGTTTGTCTTCAGCAGTCATGTTGTGAAGGTGAACATCATGTAAAACTAGGTTAATAGGACAAAGTGTTCTTTCATTGAGGGAGTACTTGGATGGAGTACTCCCAATGTCCATCCACTATCGGAGAGAAGCCAGACTTCAATCTGGTGCTCCAAGATATTATTGTGATATACTGGCATGGAACATGGAAGCAGTAGAGAGGTCTGGGGGCTGGCAACAAATCCCAACTATCTGGAGAGTCCCTCTGTGTCTCCAGAATAATTTACATCAGAAGAGAGCACTGAAGCTCGAGTTCAGTGAGAGGGGCGTCTCTGATTAGTGCACGTGGGAACAAATGAAGAGGAAGGAAAAGAGAGTGGAGCACATCCTGGCTCACTAAGGCTTGAAGAAGATAACTCCACTCAGAGCAGGAAATGCACAGAGAGGACTATATGCCCAGCCCACTACGAGACACAACATCCTTCACTGACACATTACCCTACAGCGGACAACATTACAGACACAGTGTGGGAATTACACCTGATCTGACCCTACCAAACCAAGGCAAAAGACTAAAGGCATGCAGCAGAAAGCAAGGGATACAGAGCAAGGAAGCCCTGAGGGAGTTTCTAAAATAGACTTTGGGTCCAGGGCATAGCATCCTATCAAACACACCTGGAAAACATTCCTAAAGGTCAACAAACAGATCTTGAACTATTTATAGACTTTCTTTTTTTTTGATCATTGTTGTTGTTGCATTGTTTTCTTTTGATGCTTTGCTTTTTTCTGTCCTGTTTTTGTGCATATTATTATTTCTGCTGGTCTATCTAGATAAGTTAGGTTGAATAAACAATCAGAAGGAGAAAGCTATGGGGCCAACAATTCCAGGGAGAAATGAGAGTGGGTAGGATGGCAGAAGGAAATGGTGTTAACAAACCCAGGGACAAGCGTACAATAAGTGATCCAAAATCGGTGACAAGGTTGTTGAGGAGGCCTGGTAGGGCTTGATCAAGGTCGATGTAACTAAGAGGAATTACTGAAAGTCAAGCCAAGTCACGGCTGAGCATGATAGTGAGACAAGAGAAAAGTAAGAAGTAGAGGAAAGAATTAGGAGGTGAAGGGCCTTTAGGGAGAACTAAAGGCAGGCCTGTATATATGTGTGGCAGTCACCTAATCTGGTGTCAATTTGAGGATTAAGAGTGAAGCGGTGAGGCTGAGCCCTGGTGGCGTAAGTGGTTGAGTGCGGAACTGCAGCCCGCAGGCTTGGCGGTTCAAATCCAGCGGTGGCTGGGTAGTGCCCACGACCACCAGAGGTAGTGATACCCACAAAAAAAAAAGGGGGGGGGAGTGGTGGATTCTAGCCTGTCAATCTGGAGATAGCCAATGAAGCCTTTGTGTGGACATGGCTTTCTTTGAGAATTCTGAAAATCTCATACTTTGTTCTTGGAAGCACTTCCTCACTTCCTTGGAAATACTTCCTAACTTCCTTGGAGACACTCTACTGACAAGGCTGGCTCCCTGCAAGACACCCCTTAGGAGAAGCCACATGGACTTACACTGATGTGGCCAGAAAGTTAGTGAAGTCACCTGGAGACTCCTACCAGTGCTGAGATGCTCCCAGCACCATGGAATCCATTGAATTTCTGCCAAATAGCTTGTGGTTTTTCTGCATTTTGGCATCATTGCATGTGTTTAATGAGTCTGAATAAGACTTACAGATTGGTATCGGACAAATCGGTTATGCTGGACTGGGTGGGGGTGTTTCCTTAATGTACAATTATCCTTTATAGAAAACTCTCTTTTATACATAGGCGTGTTTATGAGTTTGTTTCTCTAGTCTATGTAGATGAACACAATATGTAAATATGATGATGTGGAAATAGATCTTTATGCATATATTTATAGGTTTAGCATTAAGGCACCATATTCATTTTAAGATCACCCTGGTTCTTATTTTTCCAAAAGAGATTTATGTATTCTACTGGCAATGCATGAAATCTTTGAGATTCTTTCCCAAAGTTTTAATTCAAAAGCATCAATTCTTCTACAGTCCTCTTTACTTTTGGCCTAGATCATTTTGAGTATGAATCAATTCCATAGTAGTAAGTTTTCTTACTTTCTTATTTTTAGCTTAGTTTTCTCATACATATAAGATGATTAAAATACTATATATTCAGCCATGAGCACCTTATTTCTTAGAGTGTTTTATTTGTTCAATATTTCAAAATATTCTTGTGTGGCAAATTTTCCCAATGCAATGTGCCCTTTCATTAATGTGTCTTCTATTAATCATTTTTATTGGGGAAATATTGCAAATCTTATAGCAAAACATTTTTAATTATATCATTCTCACTTGTACATATGTTTCCATTAACATTTTGAAAACATTTTCTTTCTATGTCAGCCATTGGTATCGGTTTCTTTTTTTTTCCCTCCCTCCCCTACATTCCCACCCTTCTGTATCCTTGCTCAATTATATATAATTGTTATTTCATGTCTTACACTATCCATTGTCTCCCTTCACTCAAATTTCTGTTATTTCCCCACCTTGAGGGTGGCTAATATCCAACTTTGTGATGAGTTCCCCACTGTCTTCCCCAACCCCCTGCCTCCACCATCTCTCTAGTCTCATGATTTCGCTACTCCCTCTACATTCTGAAGGTTTTATCTGTTCTGAATTCCTGCATTCCATGTGTTGAAAGCTCTTATCTGTACCAAGGTATGTAGTCTGATCTATCTGGATTTGTAAGGTAGAACTGGGTCATGGTAGTGGGGGTGAGCATTCGGTATCATAGATATATGTTTCATTAGAGCTATACATCACCCTGATTCAATCATCCTTTCCTTGTAACCCTTTGTAAGGGGGATGTCCAGTTTTTCTACAAATGGTGTGTTAAGCCAGGTAGACTAGAGAAACAAATTCATAGACATGCATATAGATATAAGGGTAAGGTTTATATGCAAGAGGAATGCAACACTGAGAAAGGATCCCAACCCAGTCCAGTTTAAAGTCTTAGGTTCAATATTAGCCCATATGCCTGATACCAGTCTACAAAATATCCTTCGGACCCATGAAGTTACAGGTAAGTGGGTGCAGAATCCCGGCGCTGGCAGGGGTCTCCCCATGACTCCTCACTTCTAGAACTCAGGGTCCATCAACAGCATCCAGTGGTGATAGAAGCAACCCAGTGCTGGTAGTGGTCTCCATGTGGCTTCTCCAGCTTCATAGGTGAGCTTCATCAGTGTAAGGTCACCTGGCTTCTCCTTCAGCTCCTCCAGCTTCTGGGATGCTGCCATCTTGTCTTGTCCATAGTTCATTGTCTGGAAGACTGACTCCCAACAACTGGGGAGATGACTTCTCATCTCCACAAGGGAAATGCCACAAGATTTCTCAGAAGTCTCAGGAGAAATCCATGCCCCCACAAAGGCTTCATTGGCTACTCAATGGCTATCTCCAGATTAACAGGCTAGACTCCACCTCTACATCTCAATCATGAAATTGACATAAGCACATGACCACCACAGATGGGCTTTGTGTCTCCACTACAAACCCCCTCCTTTTCATTAATACCATTACTTGTTTGGGATCTTTTGATACCTGATACCTGATCCTATCGACACCTCATGATCACATAAGCTGAAGTGCTTCTTCCAGGTGGGATTACTTGCTTTTCTACTAAATTGCTACATGCATAACTTTGAGACCTTTAACACAACTTCACTATTAATCCTCTCAAGTCACAAATTGACACCAGATTATGTAACTACCACAACTATCTATTACATTGGTAAACAATGGAATATTTTTTATAACCTTAGCCCTTAGCTATTTCTATTGTTGCAAAGAGTAAACTTCTATACCATCTCAGATTTTAGGTATAGTCTATGCATTGTGCAGCAGTTGCTGATCTGTGTCGATTTCAGCACTGGGAGTTTAGAGGTGGATTCTAACCTGTCAATCTTGAGATAGTCAATGAGGCATCTGTGTGGACATGGCTTTCTCCTGAGAATTGTGGGAAGTCTCATGGTATTTCCCAATTGGAGGGGAGAGGCTTGACTCAGTTCCTTGAGGGCACGCAACTGACAACATGGCAGCATGCTTATAGATCCTGAGTGTTAGAATCTGGAGGAGCCAGAGGAAAAATCCACATGGCCTTACCCTGATGGAACCCAAATCTCTGAAGCTGGAAAAGTGACAGAGAGACTGCCAACAGGACTGAAATGCTTCTATGGTCACTGAATACTGCTGATGAACCCTGAGCCCTGGAAACAAGGAGCCATGGGGAGACCCCTACAAGCGCTGGGATGCTTCTATTATCATTGGATACACAAGAATCTGCACCCACCAGCCCGGGATTGTCCTGATGTCACTGCAATTGCTTCGTGAGTTGGAAGATGACTTTATAGACCGATATTTGTCATATGGGCTAATATCAGACTTATCGACTTGGACTGAACTGAGTTGGGAAGCTTTCTCAAAGTTCCATTCTTCTTGTATGTTAACCTCTCCCTTAGTCTACCCAATCTAACACGCATTGATTCTAGAGGTTTCTTAAATCCACTCATTGTAATGGATATTTAAGATTCATACAGATTCATACCCCCTGATGCAGTCCTCTTTAGTGGACTTTTATTTTCTCCTAATACCAATTCCCTTACTCTTTTTAGAAAATTTAAATTTAAGCCATT
>PVJH01024667.1:0-32742 GCA_004026705.1 Nesogale talazaci
CCACTGGGGCTCAGCCCTCCAAGTCAGACTTTTAGTCATGGTGACCACTACCATTAAGTTCTCAGATCCTAATACCTGACCTAGACTTGAACATTATAAGTCAGAATGTTTTCATTGGATGGTTTGCAGAAAATCATACACAAGCCTTTCTTCCTTCACAGTGAACCCTAAGCACTAAATGTTATGTTTGCAGCTTCTGTATCAATCCATGTGTTTGAGAGGCTTTCTCTTTCTGGATGATCCTCCACTTTACAAAACATGATGTCCCTTTACAGGAACAAGTCCCTCCTGGCAGTATATTCACAGTACTGGACATGACGTGCTGCCATGTCGGCTTCCAAGGAGAACTCTTACTGCACTTTTTCCAAGAGTTGGTTTGTTGGTTCTTCCCACAGTGGACAGTACTTTCAATATTCCTCACCCAACACTGTATTTATAGAGTATCTGTGGTTCTCCAGTCTTCTTGACCTATTGTCCAACATGCACAGGCTCATGAGGCAATGGAAAAGGCCGTGGCTTGTGGTTGTTGTGCCTTGATCCTCAAAGTGACATCCTTAAAGAAGTCCTGTGCAGCAGATTTACCCAGTGCAAAATGTTTGATTTTGTGACTGCTGCTTCCATGAACATGGAAGTGTTCATGGATAGTGGAGGCCAGCAAAATGAAATCCGTGACAACTTCCACCTTTCATCATCAAGTTCTCTTAGTCCACTTGTGCAGATTCTGATTTTCTTTGTACTGAGTTGCAATCCTTACTGAAGACATCAGTCTTTAATTTCCATTGGCAAGTTCTTAGGACTATTATAATGCTATACTATTACTGGAATAAAAGTCATACTCAAGGTGTATAAAGACGACACTAACTATATATATTGTATGCACATTTATGATGACATAAGAATTTACATGAAATAAGAAATTTGTAAGAATGTATACCTTGACAGTTTTTAACTCTGGTAAAAGGGAAGTCATTATCTTACATGAGGGACAAGAGAGAACAAAAAGATGATGAGAGAAGACAGAATAAGCTACGGAGAAGCTTGATAAAGTGTAAGTTGTTAAATATAAAAAAATGATAATATAAAATGTAAACACTCACTTAGTTTCCAAGTCAAAAATGAGAATGAAGAACAAGAACAACCCTGGCTTCTCACAACCTCACTTGCAAAAGAAAAAGTTATATCAATTCAATAAGAAACAATATAATTTATATTTTAAACAACACTTTAAAAATATGTGAAATTTAGCTTACAATCTTTACTTTTGATCAAAATAAAGAACTCCTCTGGTAAAATCTCACATTGTTAAGCAACAAATAAGCTACTGAAGTGATGAAAAAATTATACCGCACCAAAATTATTCCCCCCACACATATACAAAGCATGATTCCTTTTGTTCCTATTAAATTCAACCAGTTATTTAACTTTTCAACAATATATATTCCAAGTGTATTTACTTTTCCAACAATTTCTGTGAAATAGGTAATAAAAAGTACTTTAAACCAGTAGAATAGAAGAAGTTACACTTAATGGCATCAGATGGCGTCATGAGTTATGCATTGGGCTGCTAGTCACAAGGTCAGCAGTTCAAACTCACTATTCAGTCCATTGGAGAAAAAGGAAGCGTTCTTTTCTGGTAAAGATGTATGGTCTTAGAGGCCCGCAGGAGCAGTTCCACTCAGCCCTGCGCAGTTGCTCTGAGTCAGAGTCAACTTAATGGCAGTGAGTTTTATATGGGTATAAAGTAATAATGCAGCTCTGAGGTTTATTTCAGAGATTCATGGCTTATCTAACATTTCAGAAATTCATATTCATAAGTATCAGTTTTCACTGATTATAAAATTATGGAGAAAATCTTTATTATCTCAGTAGATTATTTTAAAAACCTGATACAATTTACTTAGTATGAATTCATAGAAAGAGCAAAACCAAACTAAACCAAAACAAAAAACTCAACAGACTTTCAAACAACGGGAGATCCCTTAGTATTAAAAAAAGTACCTACAAACCTTCTTCCCCCAAAGCATAATTATTATTTATGTGGAAAACTACAATTGTTTTCTTAAAGATGAGGCTCACCAGAAGACAGCTCAATCTTACTATTGCTATTTAAAATTGTTTTGCAAGTGAAGCAGAGCACAGTTAGATGGAAATCAGACAGAAAATGTATAGATTAAAGAGGAAGTACCCATTCTCATTTATGAAGTTGATATGATTTTATATTAGAAAATGAGAAAATCTACAGGTACAATAAAAGGATTTTAGCAAACTCCATAACTTAGATTATCTTATATTCATAAAATAAGGTATTCTATTGAAGTGAAAGTAGATCAATTTCAGTTCCATGTAATATTGTAATGTATCTCAAAAAACAAAATGAAAAAAAAACCAAAACTCTTTTGTTACATTTCAAAATATGATAAACTGACATATAATATTTTAAAACATAATATTTTAAAAATACATACCTATTTTAAATTACAGAGGAATGTAAAAATACAAATTTATGATAGTGTTTAAATTTAAGGGAGTGAGGGATGTGTGTTTGAGAAGAGAAAAAACAGGAAATTTAAAAGGATTTATGACTGAGGCTATCTTTTTTTATGTGATGATTAAATGGAAATCACTTTAGAATTATGTGATAGTTTCCTGACAAATAATTAATTAATATGAAAGAACTTCAGAGTTCCTAGAAAAATGGAAGTTTGGCGAAACATTTTTGAAGCCTCCTCATACATAGACATATTATTTGTAATGCATAAACTTAGATATACATTTTATTAGCTTCCACATGCATGTGCTATTTAAAAATAATTTTATATATGTGTGGCAGTCATGTAATGTGGTATCAATTTGAGTATTAAGAGTAGGGATGGAGTCTAGCCTGTCAATCTGGAGATAACCAATGAAACCTCTATGTGGACATGGCTTTCTCCTGAGAATTCTGTGAAATTCGGCTGTATTTTTCCCCTTGAAGGTGAGAGACTCACAATTGAGTCCCTTAGAGATGCTCTACTGACAAGAGTAAAGGCTGACTTCCTATAAGATATCCTGGAGGAGAAGTCACATGGACTTACCCTGATGGAACCATACCTCTGAAGCCAGAAGAGCCACATGGAGACTTCTGCCAGTGCTAAGATGCTTCTCCCACCACTGGATACACAAGACTCTATGCCTACTGGTCTGTGATTGTCCTGGTGTCATTGCATATGCTCAGTGAGTCTGAAGAGAACTTTATAGATTGGTTTCAGAAAGATGAGCTAATATAAAACTTATGACCTTGCACTGGACTGGACTTGGATGTTTTCTCAATATTGAATTACTCTTGTATGTGAACCTCTTTCTTGTACACGTATGCATATCTATGGATTTGCTTCTCTAATCTACCTAGACTAACACAATAGATTTAAAAAAATAGCTCTGACACTTGGAATATTTGGAAACATAGTAAGAAGGAAATGGACAGGGCAGGAAAAATGAGATACCATCTTTAAACAGATAAATAAAACTAGTTAATATATTTTTACCCCAGTTCATAATTTTAAAAAAATCTAGATAAACTATCTATATGAAGCAGTATAAGAAAAGCATAAGCACCAAATATAACTGCAAAGAATTGTTAAAAACCAGGCCACTTTATTTTGAGACTCTGTGACATAGAACTATGTTTTACTTGTTCAACTCTTTCATTTTGCACAAATAAGAATTTTGGGTTAAATATGTGCCATCATGATTGTGATGGGTAGGTTTGTTATGCCAACATGGCCACAGAAGATTGGTGGGTCTGTTGTGACGGCACGGCCAATGAACACACGGGATGAACTGAAGGGCGGATATAGGAAAGGATCAGAGAGTCCAGTCCTCTCTCTTGCTTCTGGATTTTCAGACCAGACAGCTGCCTTGTTGGTTCTGTGTCTCGACCTTCAACCAACACTGCCCATGTGACACCTAAACGTGGACTGTGGAGCTGAGTTGAGATTCCTTCAAGTCCCAGTTCGCCACGCTCCTGGGATATACATCTCTTGAGCTGGGATTGTTGGACTCTGTCATCTGGCTGACTGTTGGCGACCTGCTCTGCTGTTTGCTGCCTGTGACCAGATAACCTGAATTGCTCTACAGAGGACTACTCAACGGCCCTCAAGACTTGAAGGACTGCCACTCTTCTAGCTGTCTCACGCAAGTGAGTTGCACCGGGAAATCTGTGCTGTTTTATAGATAGTTAACTGTTTCTTTCTTATCTTATATACCTTTCTCTATATATAAATATATAAAAAAATTACTAGTGCTCTGATTTTATTTCTCTAAGAGAACCCTTCCTGAAACAATGATCATGAATAAAAAGAAAGAAATGTACAGATGATTTGATTGATTGTTTCCATGGTTACTATAATTAATTTTAAACACCTCCATTGTTTTTCAGAGAACATATTTGCACCTAAATTATGCTTTGATTAAAAAAGTATAAAATAGATCACTGTAGCTAACGTCATAAATGAATATTTCTTTTTTTCAAAATGAATATTTCTATTAAGTTTTTCCTAGGGTTTTAAAACTGGACACACCACATATTGATACACATTTTACATTATATAATATCTTTCCAATGGTGATAAAATTTGCTATGATAATATTAATAAAATTAGATTTCAGCTTTAAAATAGTAGGTAAAGTTTGATTTTTGCCTGCACTGAAAAGGCATGTAAGTGCCCTGGTTACATATCAGAGTACTAACTACAGGGTCAGCAGGTCAAAGGAGGCTCTTCCTCCTGCACAGAGGCCGTCCCACCTGTTCTGCAGGGCTGCTGTCATTCCATGTCAACTTGATACCAATGCCTTTGTTTTCTTGGTTTCTTACGTCTTATAAATTTGCCATGACTACCCAGGAATCATTGCTCATGGATATAGAAAGATCTATATCCAATTCCAAGATAACCGTATTGTTTTTGAAGATGTGGTAGACAATTCCAAAGCTAGTTATCTTCAACTATTATAAACTGATAAAAAATATAATGGAGGACAGTTTCAAGCTGCTTTTAAGATTACCATTCACATGTGACTGAAGTTTATTAAACAACCATTTATGGTACAGTAATGTTGTCAGTATTTGAAAAACAGTGAACAATCTGTTGCAATTTAAGATTCTGCAAACTACCAGAAAATTAGTAAGAGTTTTTTCTAGAATGTAAGAAGCCGAGCCAAATATTATTTCCTTTCTATAGAAATCAGATGGTAGCAATTACCTTAGATCATACAGGTTAGCCACCACAGGAAGAACAAAAAAGAAAAGAAACCTGCTATAAATAGTTGTTCTGAAAAGCAAAATAAGAGTTTTGCTCATGACACCTAGTGCTTAAACATTTTTAAGAGTCATGTGAATTTTTGTTTGTTTATGTCCACTACTATCCACAGCTTCTGTATCTTTGAAAGTCAGACTGTCACATCACACAGAACGTTCTAGTGACTGGTCTTGTATTAAATAACTACTTTCCTAATTAGCTAAGCAGGGGTTGTTTTGATATTTTAAATTATTGGAAAAGTTAACATACAAAAAAAGCATCTTAATAAATGTCCAAATTACCATGAGCACAACTTATGTAACTCTATCAATCAAGTAAATCTATTGTTTTTGATATGTTATTATTATGTATATATTAGGAGTTTTATAATACATTCTTAAGGAAGAACACTAATTTTTATTTCTAAAACATAGTTCTTATTTAGAAGTTGCATGCTTTATTAAATGTGTATTATTTCATTAACAAAAAAACAACCTTAGCAAATAAAATTCATTATGGAAAAATTGGATTTTTATTAAGACCATTAAATTCTATGAAAAAAGCTTACTTCATTTAAATGAAGAAAAATATTATTTATTTAGAGCTGCCTAATACCATAGAGATTTGATATTAGTAAAAATGAATCTGTTCTAGATTTTTGTCTAGTTACATGCATTCCTGGAGTATTACATTAATTCAAATTTCCAATGATATATTGATACAAATGATTACTTACTTCTCCCGAATATGTATTGAGTATATACAGCATTTTATTTCTGCAAATAGCATACTCACCTAAAGAACACATACACGTACAATAAATAGAACTGACATTGTGTAAAACAGCACTAGTGCAGCCTACCTCATCCTATACTGCACATGTCTGATGATACTTTCAGAAGTGTTTTTCACCCTCACTCACTCACCTTCATTTAATAGTCTAAAATTGTTACTTTGGGTCATATGCTTATAATAAATGCATACACAATAGTTAAAGAAGTCATGGTGTTGGTATTATTCAGTTAACACAATAAAACCGTTGCCAAGTATACATTTGATCTGACACAGTCTGTGGTATTTCCTCGGAATAGTGAAGTTTCTGGCAGCTAATCTGCATCCAGGGACATTCTGCCAAGATGGGATGAAGAGAGGTAAACTGTAAGTAGATCTGCTGAAGCAGTCTGAGCTGGGGTCGGCTCCGTATCAAGCAGGGACCACTGTCTGCATGAGCTGGCGACATGTCCTGCTGGCCACAGGTGACACCAGGTAGTAGGATTATTCAGGTGTGAGTGTCCACTATCCAAGGCTTTGGGGCTTCTGGCAGCCAGTTGGATGTACCCTCTACAAATAAGAGATGAACACCAAGTCCATGCCTGATGAGGGAGCAGTTGCTTTGGAATCCATCACCAGAACACGACAAGAGAGGAGATGCAGGAAAGCGAAAAACTTGTTAAGAACAACACAGGAGGTTGTTGTCTCAGAGAGAGGAATCAAAACATCTTTGGGCTGATGATAGACCCAAGGACACATGGGACAGAATAGAGAACATGGAAAGAAACTCATCCACAGACAACTGATTTTCATTTAATGTTCAAAAGCAGTAAATGGGATAGACTGTTTCTTTAACAAGCAGTGCTAATAAAATTGGATTTCCATCTGTAGAAGAATGAATGAAAGAGAACTCATGCCTTACCTCAGGTACAAAAATGATACTCAGTATGCATCAAATATTGTGATGTTGTTTTGAAAGGTGTTGTTATGGGATGGGGATTAGGTTTTCTCTTCCTATAAACAGTGAAAGTCTTGGAAAACCCACAGTGGCAGTTCTATCCAACTCCCTTAATCACTATGAGACAGAATTGACACAATAGTACGAACACCTTCATCATGATCAACATCAACCAGGTAGGGAAACTGAATAAAGTGTCTACAGACTCTCTCCAAAATGCTTCCTACAACTCTATGTGAATTTCCAATGATTGCCAATTTTTTTCAGTAAAAAAATAGGCATTAAAAACAAGAACAGAATACATTTCAGGATAGTGTGATGATCATTCATTGTAAATCAAACCTGCATATCAACCTTCACCAAGGGAAAGACAGAAAACACAAAAGAAAACAAAACAAAAAACCCCAAATTGAAGGAATTGAAATCAACTACAATATTTTTATATTGATACTTTATCATATAAAATAAAATGGGATATATATTATGAAAAATATATTATGTGCATAATCTTTGTATAAATATGTGATATGTTTTATTGGTGAAATGTTTCTGTAAGAATTGAAGATCCATTAGTAATGAAAAGACATCTTATTTCTTCTCATAAATTTAGAGAACACTGGGCTGAGCCCCGGTGGCGTAGTGGTTGTGCGCGGGACTGCGGCCCACTGGGTTGGAGGTTCAATTCCAGCTCCCAGGAGCAAAGGCTGGGCCTCCTACTCCCACCACCTGAGGGCAGTGATGCCTAAAAAAAAAAAATAAAAAAAATAAAACTTAAAAAAAAAATTTAGAGAACACAATTAGGGAATATTGGACCCTGACAAGTTCTATGAAAAAAAATTAAATCACGCAAGACTGTCAGAAAGTGTGCTTGTTTAGATATCTGGTTAACAAAATCCTCTTTGAGATGGGGCAATTATTTGAGTGGATACCCCTCTCTGAAAAGTGAGGCATATCAAGGTCTACTGAGAGCTTTCCAAGAAAACGTCACCATGAGTGTAAAGTGCTTGGGTAGGATATTTCTGAGTACAAATTATTATGCCAGTGTTTTCTTTTCTTTGTTTACTAAAGTGTAAAGTCAAGGAAGAGTATATAACAAGCCACAAGAAACAGACAAGAACCAGGTTGTCAAGGACCTTTTCCATGACATGATATCTATTTGAATTATTGTCTCAATGTGGTAGTTAGCGAATTGTGCATTGTGGATGAATATCACATTTTGAGAATGGCACTTTTTTTGAGAATTGTGTCTGTACCAGTTATTAGTTATCACTCTGGTTAAGACACAATGTTCTTCAAAATAGCTGCAAATATTGGTTGTTTTGAAATTATCTTTGATGGTGGCTTTTTTTGTCCTGGGGAAATTGTTCATGAAAAAGATTGACTTGAATTAGTTTAAACTTTTCAAGTAGCTTGAATGATATATTTAATCAATGCCCTACAAAAATACAATAGGAAATAGAGCAAAAATATAACATAATTTTCCCATATTTTTAAGCCCTTGGAGAAAATGGTGTGGGGAGCATCTGACCTCCTTCAGCTACAGAAAGGAAAAGGAAAATCTAACCACAAATCAGTGCAAGACAGGTTGCCAGAAGGCAGAGGTCATCCCCAGTCCTTCTTTTGCGACATTATGGCATCAGCCATCAGCCAAACTTCCCACAGAACTCTCTTCTCCTACTGGGGTCAATAATCCCTTGAAATGGCTGTACAGAACTCACAGACAATGCTCACAATGGTGGAGATTTATTAGGGACATGAACAGGTTGCCACAAATCGGGTTAAATAAAATAAGACATTAGGATAAAATCATTTTTCCTTCTTATATTTTATTAAATAATTTTGTTGGGCACTCTTGCATCTCGTATCACAAGCCATACATTCATCCAGTGTGTTCATCATCAATTTCAAAACATTCTCTTTGCACTTGAGTCCCTGATATCAGCTCCCCATTTCTTTCCCCTCCTTCTCCTACCTTTCCTCCCTCATGAACCCTTGATAAGTTACAGATGATCATTTTTATATCATTCATCATTCTTCATCGCCCCTCATCCACTTTGCCATTGTTCGTCTCCCTGGGAAGGAGTTATAGATTGATCCTTGGGATCAATTCCCTCTTTCTCCCCTGACCCTGCTTCCCCTCATCCTCCTGGCATCTCTATTCCCATTGATCCTGAGGGGCTTATCTATCCTGGATTCCCTGTGTTGTGTTGTGGACTCGTGTAGCAGTGTGCATGCTCAGGTCTTATCTGATTTGTAAAGTAAAATTGAGGTCACGATAGTGGGGTGAAGGAAGCACCACTACTAATGGGAAGGAAAACATCTTTCGATGCAGCTGTATCTCTTCTCAGTATCTTTTCAGCTACTGTGTCCCCTCATCCTCAGCCACATAATCACTTGGCTTTTTTCTGTGAGTTGTGAAGCTCAGTATTCTGCTAACGAATCTTCTATCTTGATGCTTACTGAATTCTCTGTTCCTGCTTCTGAGATGACTTTGTCATACCTAACACACACACACACAGAGCAAAACAAAGCAAAAGTCTCTCTATCATTGAGTCAATGCCAACCTATAGTGATCACGTGGGGAAGGGTAGAACTGCCCCTTTGTTTCCGACTCTTTACGAGACTCTTTCTCCCAGCTTCTTGAGGGGTTTCAACCTGCTGGTCTTTTGGATCACTCTCTCACCAGAATTCCTTTCTTATACCTAGAAAATGGCAAAAGTGACCAATTCTTTCTATTAAATTTTCACATACCCCCTGTGCATGGTTTTGCCAATCATTGTTGGACGATGCAGAAATATGGATTGAGGAGTCTTATGTAAGCAATTTCACCTCATTATCACACTCACCTACTGCCAACATTTTTTTTTGTAGGAAAGAAGTAGTTCATAGTTTTTTCCTATAATTAAAATGTTTTATATTTGTCTTGTTTAGAAAGTACCAGTTGCAAAAATAGAAATTGGCAAGCATATTCATTTTAAAATGAACAAAAAAGTTTCTTTACTGCTTAACCTCTCTGAACCTTTTTCGAGGTAACATACATCCTAGAACATTTTGAAAGAGTAAGTGAATCCCTATGCCTATTTATGTATAGGACTTTTTTTTTTTTGCTTTCCAGCACTTTAAAAACCAGCCCTATACAGCAGAACACCATGTGGAAAATATTTGTAGGCAAATGATACAAACAATTAACATAGGCAGGGTCCTGTTTATAAACACTGAGACTTTATTTTCTTTATAGTTTAACTGCTGTCTTGTGCTTCTTCTAAACCTATGATAAATAAATCATGCACAGTTCTTTTAAATTAGGGTCCATTTTCTAGACCTAGCTTTTATAAGAACGAATCTTAGTTGCATGATGAGTATACTTCCTGATTTTTCTCCACAGGAAACAAATGTTCACAATTCAATAACAGCCATGCTATCAGCATGCTTCTATTACTACTTTTTCCATATAAGTTGTGGAACCTGGTATGCTAAATAAATAATCAAAATACTTCTATATGGATCTTCCCTGCATGTGGTTGGCATAATGACGGCTTCCTGGCTTCTTTGATTGTCTGCTTACTGTGTGCATTTTCCCTCTGGGTTGGTGAGACTGGCTAAATTGGTTCAGAGGAATTTAAGCTCTGTCTTGCCTCACAATTGGAGGTTGGTTACAATCACCTTTCTGTTCATCATGTTATCATCCCTATTTTTAATAATTCATTTCTTGTTTATGGTGCTGCTGTGCCTTCTTATCACTTGATTTTACTTTTTACCATTGTTTTGTATAATTTTCCATACTCTTCTGAGAGCTAAAATATTAAACATTTTCTCCACAGAAACGTGTTGAAATGGTTGCAACACATAAGCACCCACATAAAACCAAGCACAACACTGTTCGGTCGTCCTAATCCAGCAGCACAACTGCTCCGTATCCTAACTGACTCCTGCAACCCTCTTGGTTGTGTCAATTCAACTCACTAGGTGTTTTTCTTTTATGTCTGAAACTCTGATTTATCAACCAGGGCATCCTTCTCAGATGTCAGTCTCTCCTGTTAACATATCAAAGTATCCTTGTTTCTAAGGTGCATTGCAACATAATAATGCATCATAGTTATTTTTATTTTATTCATAAGAAAGGCAATTGTTAATATTGGTTATAAAGAAATGGATAATTCAGTGTATAATCATGTAATAGATAAACGGTGATTAGTTGGGCATCATTTGAAGTTGGATTTATTATTAAGTTTATTGAAAACTGAAGACAAGGAGATTTTGCAAGTATAAATGTCATGTCACATACTGAAGATGATTATCTTATTTTCTTAAAGTTCATTTTCTAAACACCTATTTGAAGTTCTTCATGAAATCTTTTTTTCTACTTGGAAATAGCCAAACATTGCCGTGCTACTTATCTACTTTGTCTCAGAAATTTTTGATTTGAAATGGATTGTTGTCCTCACCTACATGCTTCTGAAACTCACTACCTTTTATAAACATATAAGAATGTAGGATATCTATGTTTTTTTAGTTTTTATTCTCCAAAGAAACAGATAAATCAAGCAGAAATGTTATTCTAGATATGATTAAGAACTTCTCCATTTAAGCACTTTTCTTGGATTTCTGCCTAGTTTTATGGTGTTTTGTTTTCAGTTTTCAAAGTCCCAAGGGGCATAATTGGAATATTGTTAGAATTTTACTTTGTGAATTTGGGGGTTAATTTAATTTAGTATTATTTTTAAAATCTGATTCTAAAATACCTTGTCATTTTATTTAGCCTGTTTTAGTTTACCATGCTCAGATTTTTAACGTTTTAACAATACATTTTACAATTCACCAAATAGAGTGATAAATTTATAAGTTAAATACTCAAAAAAATAGAAACACAAACCAGCGTACCAATATTCACTGCAACATTTTTCACAATAGTCTAATGTTTAACAACAAAAAATGAATAATCAAAATAAGGAGTACATGAGGGTAAGTGAGAAAGTATTGCTATTACTTTTCAGATATGCAGGACTGTATTCCAATAAAAACAGATTCAAATATGTTTCTGTGATCAATGGATGGTTGCAGACCAGTTCTCTCAGTAGTGCATTTATCTTAGTTTTTATTTTTTTAAGTGTCATCAAAACAGTAGTTTTCTAGGCTAGTTAAAAGAAGGTTATGACAATGATTTTGCGGGAATCGCAAAAGGTTAACTTTGATAAATTTATTGATGAGCCCAAGAAGATTAAGAACTAGCTTTCATAAAATTGAAACATATATTGATGAGAAAAAATGTCAGAATATTTGCACCAAATATGTACCTCCACTCCCCCCATAACAACAATGCCTTTTTTTCTTCAGGCTACCGTAGGAGTATTTGATTAGGTAATCTTATCCTGTTCAAACTACAGATCTAATTGTGCCCCTTCAGATGTTTTTGTTTCTAAAACGGCAAGAGCATATAAAAATAAAACAATATGAGTCTCTTAAAAGTGCAGACTTTCTACTTCTCTGAACAGTTACAGTCTTGTGCTCAAACACAGTCAGTTGTACTTTAGCCTGTAGAGTGTCTGAGTCCATATCAATTCAGGAGCAATGAGAGGTCTTGAGGACACTGACCTGCTATTTTGAAATGGGGGAGATTGAAGGACACAGAATTCTTTAGGGAAATATTAGAAAAACATTTTCCGAAGTGTATAGATTTTGATTGAAACAGGTTAAGAAGCAATAGCTTTATATTTTGATATATTTGTAATGAACTTATACAGGTTTTTCTTAATAATACTGTTTGACTTGCCCTCATACATAAAATGGAATATCATAAATAGAAATTATGTCCTGATCCATGCCTCAACATAGGTAAATGTAAAAATTTATATTGAAATGAGAAAAATGAATAATTCATAAAGGATAAGTATTATATGATCTCACTTACATGAAGAGAGCAAACATAAATTCAAAACCAGACAGACAAAAAGAGCCTGAGTGGTCACTGGGCGGCTGGGGAGTGGAAAGGAGAGGGCAGACAGTAGGTGGGCGTGTCGCAGTGTTGTGGAAGAGGCAGTGTTGACAGTGGCATATGAGAGGACCCTAATCAACACCACTGATGTTTACATGCAGACATCATTGGTATGGATTACATATTGCTATGTCTATTTCACCAAAATGATTTTTTAATAACTAGCCAAATTCTCAATGTGATGAGGTGAGACTGTGTGCCCTGGGTAGCCTTCACGATTCCATCATTAGGGTTCAGTGTTTCTGCCTCTTTGTACGTAGTCACATCTCTTGACATCAGTATGCAGAATCTCTCCTGCTTTCTGAGTGCACCATACCAAATTATGATAGAATAATCACAGCTATTAGGGATCACTATTGGTAAATCATCTATTACCAGAGGCAGTCTACTACTTTGCAGAGGCCAGTCCTCCTTGCTATCTTACTGAGTGCTTTCCACAAGTTATTTTAAATGCCTTTTAAAATGTAGATTTCTATCAAGGATCCCTGAGGGAAGGCAGGTGGGGGAGGGGGGAGGAAGAAATTGGGATCTGATACCAGGGGCTCAAGTGGGAAGAGAATACTTTGAAAATGATGATGGCAGCATATGTGTAAATGTATGGATTGTGATAAGAGATGCAAAAATACCCAATAAAAGTATTAAAAAAAAGAAAAAGAAATAGAGATTTCCCATTTTGCTTAGTATGCAACAAGTTTCCCCATAGAATTCACTATGCTTTGAAACTCTAACCAGTTGCTAACAAGCAAACCATTTCTTGACAGATGTAAAATTGCACAGACTTGTAAAACCCCAGGCACATTGTGCTCTTTAACACTGTTGTTAATATGTTAACAGGTGGAAACTTATTATCATCTGACTGCTCAGAGTGTGAAATGTCTTATACTCATTTCATTTTCAATTCTTTGTAGTTTATGGTTACACTTGATTAAAGGTGGGACTGTGAGCACTTCAAGTTGTTTTAATTCAAGATAAAAATGCTGAGGACTAAATTCAGAAATAAATTGGATATTGATTCTCACGTGGTTAGCACTTGTCTAATATGAGTTTAAATGCAAATATTTTGAAACGGTAGTGATTTAAAGCATGACCAAAAAATAATCACAGTTAGTAAAACAAATGCCGTGTTTAGTTTGAATTTAAGGAAGAGCAATAGAGCTGTTGCTAGAAAATAATAAAATGCAGCTTAATATGCTGATATAAATATGCTTAAATAATTTGCAAATAATAATGATGGAACAGTATGATTATTTTTGCCACCTTGATATTTTCAAGATAAATACATGCAGAAGTGTTGAAATGACACTGGTGATGCTGGTATGAATTCAATGTTAGAGGTTTATGAGCTACATTGATGTTTGAGAATACCTTTCCTTGATCTTTGTTTCCATAACTCAAAAAGAGAGAGAATGGCAATCAACTAGCAACAAAGGCAAAACTTGGGAGTAAAGTACTTACTATATTACAAATTGATGTTAGCTTTTTCTTATTCTGTAATACAGTCTCTATTTAGAATACTAATAGAAGTTTGATACAGAAATTAATCATTTACATCATGTATGTTTGATGGCATTATCAGTTCATAGTGTGTCACTCATGATTTATTTATTTATAAATAAATTTATATTTAATAATAGGTCCAGCAAAGTGAATCTAATGAACGTATCTCCAGATAAATATCTCAGGTATGGCAGGTATCACACCAAACCTTGGAACAGGGCATTACTGAACTATTTGCATTAACCCAGAATAGCCAGCATCATATTTATGGAAAAGGATAGCTCTGACAAACATGAGAGTGTACTCTGTTGAGTATCTGGCATCTTATTTCAGATAGTTTCACCAAAAACACCAGCTGATCTTGGTAATGTTTGATTTAGCATATCATCATACTTAAAAAATGACATTGAGCCCTACAGGCTGAATAGAACTTCAAAAATGTGAGTTCCATGTCTGATTTCCTCTGTCTACACAAAGGAGAAGGAGAATCCAATACCACATCAGCTGAAGGCCATTGCCATATAAGAGGTTATCTGCCTCACCTGTTCATCCTTCTTGATGCTATTCTGATAGCAATCACCCTGCTCATGGTGATCTACTTCTCTGCTGCATTCAGTAATGCATTGCACTTACTACCTAACCCTCACGGGCAATGCTCATGTTTATGGGATTTATTAGGGACGCCAACAGATTACAAGAGGTTATGCTCCGTGGGGCACAGCACTTCTCAAACATGTGGCAGGCAGGTCTCTCTCTTAGACCCTTGGCCACTCAGTTTCTGGTCTCTGCCTTGGTCGTTGGTCTCTCGCTTTATCTGAGAGCAGAAAAGCCTGCCCCTCCGCTTTGTGGTCTTCATGCTGCTCGTTCTTCTTTGTTTCGTGCTCCAGATGATATGGCCTTTGCTGCCTCTGATACTTCAGGAAGGGATCTAGCATATGCTCTGCTTGGAGCTTTTATTTCATGATGACCAGGGGAGTCCTTTATCCCTCCATCAATGATGCCTCTTAAATGGCAAAACTCAATAATCCTTATACCTTATACCCTTGCCCCCACTCCCATTCATCAGGGAGAGCTTACCCAGATAGCAGCAATAAGAACTTATTAAGCAATTTTACTTCCTCAAAGGTGCCAATCCTCCAAAGCTAATGTAAAAACCTAGATACCCCATTGGTCCCCTTACTTCCAAATTTTGTGTGAGTGGCTCCTATATATGATAATTCAATATAAATTTCAAGACTTTATCCTTCAGTAAGATTGCTGGTTGGCCACTAAGGAGGGGGTTGGGGTGGAAATCAATGGAATTCTCACACCCATTTAGTTGATACTGAAACATGGAGACCTCATAAGAGAGCGTAGATCTGCCATTATCAATTTCTAAGGTGATAATTCTTTGGCAGGTCACAGGAACTCAGTTTTAATGATAATATTCAGTGCAAGACTACGGGCAAGCTAATCATTATGGTGAAGTTACAAGACCATAACTAGAAATTACATATAATTTCACACCATTATTTTTTTGGGGGGAGGGCCATCACTGCCTTCAGGTGGTGGGAGTAGGAGGCCCAGCCTTTGCTCCGTGGAGCTGGAATCGAACCTCCATCCCAGTGGGCCGCAGTCCCGTGCACAACCACTATGCCACTGGGGCTCAGTCCTTTCACACCATTATTTGCACCATTAATTCTCAAATATGAATTTTAAATCTTTTATTAAATATCTACCTTCATATGGCAATATAAGCCAATTTTAAATAATTTACACAGTCTATGATCTCCATGAATTTCCTGTCAAAGTCCATCTACATGTATAAGTATAGTCAATGTTCATAACTAGACATATGTTATCTTCTTGTATTCCTAGTTGTCTTTTTTCTCCTATAAGAAAAATAAAAGAATAGCATGCATACTTTTCCTTTTGTTGGAGGTAACTATATAGTTATTAATAGGCAACAAAAACTTATATTTTCTTAACTCTGATGAATGATTTCTAATTCATTGCATTTGTCCATTGGCATGCTCCATTTTATCCACATCATCACCAATTTACATACAGATGTGCCAGACTTGTAAAACCAGCATCTATATAAGACAAGATGTGTTTTGTGGGGTTTGTTTGGTTGATTATTCAATATCTTTGCTTAGTCCCTGTGCCTATTGTTCTGTCAATTTATTTTCTAATGGTCTTGTTGACATATTCTTCATATACCATACAATTCACTGATTTGAAGATATTTTTAAAAATATGCATTCATTACCACAATCCCCTTTAGGTGATTTCTTCATTTTTGTGCTCATCATTATGATATACCCATTTCCTCCCAAAGGCCCCTGCCTTAATCCTAAGAAAACTGATAATCTAATTAGTCTCTATAGATTTATCTTAGGTTTCATATAAAGAAAAATCATACAGAAAACCCTCCAAAATAATAATGAAATAAAACACATAACAATCTCCATCAAAAATAAAGCAAAAAATAACAAACATAATACATTTGAAAAATATTTCTTTATTCTTCTTAGTCTATGGTTTAAACTGTCTAAAATATGAACTGAATATATAAAGACACCATTTAAAATACTTTCTTTTTTTTTGGGGGGGGGCATCACTGCCCTCAGGTGGTGGGAGTAGGAGGCCCAGCCTCTGCTCCATGGAGCTGGAATCGAACCTCCATCCCAGTGGACCGCAGTCCTGCGCACAACCACTACACCACTGGGGCTCAGCCCTAAAACACTTTCTTTAATAATTTTTTATTTCCTCTATATTTCCATAATCTTAACCCAAGAGTGTTAACCCAAACACTCTTTATTTTACATACAAATTACATCAATAGTGAAGTTAACTTAATTCTTGTTATAGTCTCTAAACTAAGGACCACCTAAACCCATGTGCATATTTGTTATAAATTCTTATCCATACTGTCTTACTAAGAATTGGTTCGTCTAATCAAATCATAGTCACTTTCTTTCCTCAAACTCATTAAAATAAAGTAGTATGAATGCAAAGCAGGTTGGGAAAGAGCACAACACAATAAAACACGGCATCACAAATGAGGATGTTGTTGTGAAGGGCAGAAAGGGAATAATTTGATTAGGATGCAGGGAACACAATCTATTAAGTTAGATGGTAGCTAATCTTACATACTTATAAATTGGTCATTTGATTCAATGGCAGATATAAAAATGGTAGTATTAGAAAGAATAGCAACAGTATTAGCAGTAGTGATAGCAGCAATAACATTTATTACAATTTTATTCTTTTTTTTAATAAGGGAATGGTTTATATGCAAAAGGAATGGAACACTGAGAAAGCTTCCCAACCCAGTCCAGTTCAGATTCATAAGTCCGATATTAGCCCATATGCCTTATACCAGTTTATAATGTCTCCTTCTAACTCATGAAGTCACAGGTGAGTGGGTGCAGAATCCTGGCGCTGACAGCAGGCTCCCCATGTCCCCTAGCTTCCAGGGCTCAGGGTCCATTAACAGTATCCAGTGATGGCAGAAGCAACTCGTTGCTGGCAGGGTGGCTTCACATGGCCTCTCCAGCTTCAGAGGTCTGGCTCCATCAGGGCCAAGTCATGTGACTTTTCTTCCGGCTCCCCAGATGCTGCCATCTTGTGTTGTCCGTGATTCATTGTCTCTCAAACTTATTCTTTTTAGGCACTTTTCTAAGCACTTTGCATTCATTTATTTATTTTAATGACATTTTGAGAGCTCTGTACTGCACACATATACACAAACTTGCCTTGGAATTGTAATAATGAGAGAATTAGCTTGTTTGTACTCTAATTTACAAGGAATGTAAGAAACATTGGTGATTCAGTTGCAGAATTTCTATCCTCTAGGTGAGGGTTGAGTTAGGTGTAGCCTAATTGGAATTAGGTATAGCCTAAATGGAATTAGATGTAACCAGATTTGAATAGGTGTAGCCACTACTGAGCGGTCAGAGATTTGTGTGTTGCTATGAAGTTGAGCAGATTTTAGCAGAGCTCTCAGAGGAAGATGGACTAGGACATGTTCTGCTTCAGAAAACCAATGAAAGAAAACCCTATCATTCACAATAGTTTGACATTTACTGATTATGGGTTGGTGTAGGACTGGGTAATGTTTTATTCAGATATGGATAATGTCACTATCTCTGTATCAGCTAATATATATTAGCAATCACGCATTATGAAGAAAAGTTCACTTTAGAGATTAAAGTGCCAATGGTGAAATAGTTCAACAGTAACAGAACATGTGCTTAAACTGTATTGGTCTACCGAGCTCTTGCTCGGGTAAACTTAGGACCTTAGAAGCATTCAGAAAATTAATGAGTCATGAATAAATTGTGGTTTGGACAAAGAACATCAGGTTCTGAGGAAAGAGAACATAGATATACTCGTCAGCATAAAGGGATCATGCATCTGTAGTTCAGCATTATAAAATGTAAATTAATTTTAATACACACCTGGATCATGAAAGTAATCTTGCATTGGCATTACGTAAGTAACATGGATGAGAGTATTGGAGCTATATTAAGGAGTCAATACCTACTCTAGTATTATATAGTCTTTCTCACACAGAATCAGAACATTCTGTCATATATATATACATACTATATATATATACACACACACACATATATATATATAATACATGGATCTACTAACCACAAGGTCAATTCCAAACTCCCATCTGCTTCTAGAGAGAAAGATGGAATTATCCACTCTGATAGAGTTACAGTCTGAGAAACCCAGAGGAGCAGGTCTATGAAATCCTATATGGCCACTGTGAGTTGGAATTGATTCCATGGCGATGTGCTTTGTTTTGTTCTGAGTATCTTGACAATAAAGAGCCCTGTTGTGATAGTCAGACTGGTAAGCACAGAGTCTGTGGTTAAAGCCATCAGAATTCTGTGAAATTTGTTAGCAATTCCATGGGAGAAAGGAGATACATACTCATGCAAAGATTTTTTGGATGAATCAATAATAGAACTGTGCACAGTTCTAGACTATCCTTCATGATTGTTAAGAATTATCTTGATAGCAGTGTATTGGTGAAATTTTGTTAAGAGAATGCTTAAATTAGAGAGTATATATAGATGAGAAGTTCCCAATAGAGACCTTCAATCAATACTTCTCTTTTTACATTAAGGAAAAGTTAATTTATGAATAAATGTCAGTTTTTTGTAGAGGAGATAATTACAAATCAAAAATATTGTGTAATCTAAGTAGGTGAATGATGTTATATTGGGAATCTAATCTTAATACTTAATTGTAAATACTTTAACAATAATGGTAGACCAAGTAATAAAGCTGTCTACTCTCATTCTTTAAGCTGTTAATAAACAGAGAAGTAACCATTCACACAGGACAGAAATAATTGACCTGTCATATGGAAAACAGTATGGTTTAATTAAAGGTGGCTTGAACACTTTTGGGAAGAAATAAGTTGAATATGTGAATGGATTTCAAAATTGGGTTTGAATGAGAAAGCAAAGAACCTCATTAATTTAACAAGCTGCTTAAAATTTTAAAGTTTTAGTGTATTTGATTCTACAAAATCAATGGTGAACACAAACATCAATCAAGCAACCATTCGAATAGTGCTTATTTAGCCTTTCATATTTACAATGACTTATCATGATATATTAATGTGATATATAGGGGAAATATTTGGTCAGAACTGATGGGGACCATGGGTAACATGTAGTTGCCATTTTCATTGGGCTTTTTTCATCCTTTCTTGACTTTTATGGGAATTGATATGGGAATGAATTGTTAACATTATTGGGAGGGACTTGTATTTCTTATGATACTATATAATAAATACTCATGGGTTAAACTATGATGACCTTCTAATTAATATTAGTTTCCATAACAACTATATACAAACAGTTGTAATTTGCCTTAAATTTGTCTTTTAAATTAAGAGTAAGTTTGAAATAAGCTCTTTTTTGTTGCTGTCATTGATGCTGGTGATAGTAATTTTCATTCATAATGAAAGAGCCACATCTAGAATAATGCATGTCATGATAAAGCAAGGACGACATCAAAATAGTAAGTATTTCAATCTAAAAAATATACTAAGCAACATACTTGTATTATTTTAATATACTTATATATCAATTAGATATTATATGGGAGAAAAAAGAAAAATGTAACTTTTTATTTTTAAAAATTATCTTTCCATTCTTTTTTAATTTTTTTTAATTAAAAATAATTTTAATGGGGCTCTTACATCATTTTTACAATACATAAATATACATACTGTGACAAGAACCCTCGCACATCTGCTGCCGTTATCATTCTCCAAACAGCCGCCCTTTCCCCTGGCCCCTGGTGTCGGTTCCTCCAACCCGTCCTCTGTTCCCCTGCTCTCTCTCTCCCATCCACCCTCAATACTTTATAAATAATTATTATTCTGTCATATGTTACCCTGCCTGACACCTCCCTCAGCCCAGACCCCCATGCCTGTCCGCCAGATAGGTCATATGTAGATCCTTGCAGCTGGTTCTGTCTCTATCCCATCTTCTCTCCACCCATCCAGTAGTTCCATTCTAACCACCGGTCCAAGGGGGCTCATCCATCTCATTTCCCCATATTTCCAGCCCCCCTCTCCACAAGTGTACCTTCTCCAGTCCATCTGGTTGGGGGGAAGGGAGACCTCAGGAACTAGAGGAAACTTGTATGCATTATCACTGCCTGGCTGCACTCTGACTAGTCTGTCTCCTTCCTGTTTCTCCCTGTAAGGGAGTGGCCAATTACCCACCAGTGGGCCTTAGGTCCCCACCCTGCCCCTCGTAATGAAGTGATTCCTGTTCTTTGATGCTCGATATCTGCTCCCTTTGGGGCCTCTTGATCACACTTGATGGTGTGCTTCTTCCTTGCGGACTTTGCTGTCACCTTGCTGAATGGCAACTCAGTTATCTTCAAGTCTTTGAGACTCTAGACATTCAGTCATTTGGTAGCTAGGCAACATCTTTTTGTTTGCCTCTGTACCCATTTGTCTTCAGCGATATTGGGAGTTAATTGGTCCATTGATTTTGATTTTTGTTCTTTGATGCCTGCTGCCTGATAGTTTCACCACCTCGTGATCGCACAGGCAAGTGAGCTTCTTTTATGGTGGGTTTTGTTGCTCCTGAGCTAGATGGCTGCTTGTTTATGCTCAAGCCTTTAAGACCCCAGATGCTATATCTTTTGATAGCTGGGCACCATCAGCTTTCTTCACCACTCTTTCTCATGCTCCCACATGTCCTCAGTGGGCACCTTGGGGGTGTGTGAACACATTGATATGTGTTCCCCCCACCATTTGATGTCTATTGCCTAGAACTTTCACCACTGTGTGACCACACTGGCTGTTGTGCTTCTTCTATGTGGGTGTGGTCTCTTCTCAAGTGGATGTTCTATTGTTTATCTTTAGGCTTTTAAGACTCTAGGTGATATATCTTTTGACCCCTAAGCACTATCATCTTTCTTCACCACATTTGCTTATGCACCCATTTTACTTCAGTGATCATGTTGGGCCAGTGAGCCTCGAGGAATACCAGATTCATAGAACAAAGTGTTCTTGCATTGAGGGAGCACCAGGGTGTGGGCCCAAGGTCCACCTGCTGCCCTAATATTTGGCCTTTAGATATGTTCTTAAAGTTATTCCCACCTTATAACAGAAAACTGTATTTATGTATGGACACACCAATGTTAGACCTCTGCAAGTGTCCTTTGCCTTCTAGCTCTTTCCTCTATTTCCTTCCATATTCTTCCTGTCCCACCATCTTGTTCCACCTTCATTGGTGTTTCAGTGTTTCCTCATAGATTCTTTGTCCTTGCTTAATCCCGACCAGGCCTCCCACACGCTCCTTCCCATTGAATCCAGACCATTTGTTGCCCCCCCTCCCCCATCCATGTTTGTCCATACGCCCCTCTCCTCCCCTCACTTATGCCCCCAGGTACCATTGTTTGCCCAGTCCTTTCTGTGGCTCATAGAATCTTCAGAGGGATATAGTCCTCTGAGCATCATGTGTCGGTGTGGAGCTTGGACCAGCTCTCTTCCTCTTCCTCCTTTCTTGTCTTTATCTCTGTGGGTGTGGGATGCTGGCCCCTCCCACAACCTGTTCTCTGCCATGCCCACTTCTAGAAAAGGAGTCCATCTGACTCTGGTTGCTTCCAGCTCTGTAGCTCTCTCTTTTCTTGTATCCTTCCATGCATCCACGTTGTCCTACAGGTTGGGTGCTTTGTGGTAGGAACTGCTTGCCCACTCCGGTTTCTGTGAAGACAAGACCAGTATTCTCCCCCCTTCCCCGGGTAGATTAGTGCCCTGTTTCCTCTGTTATCCTTTCCTTTTTGAACTCCCTTTTATCTTCCTATCCCCTCTATCCCCTCATCTTTCTCCCATTACTGTGTTGTATTTTTTCCATACTTAATAGATATTTGCCTTTAATTCCAATAGAATTTATAAATATCAAACAATCAGCAAGATTGCTGTTATCATTTAAATAGTCTTATGCTTGGAACTAAAGAGGTTCCAAGTACTTTCTCAATTATTCTAAACACACACACATATACACATCTACATATGTATATTGTTCACATTAATAAAATGATCCTCTATTTTTAGAGTGAAAGAATGGTGTATGAGTTAGTGAGGGAAAAATTAGTGGATACTGAAATATGATATTACTTTTGATTATAATTTAACCACTTCTTAAAGTCCTATGTTATTTATATATGAGTACTTTCATAATGTATGCTTTCAGTAATCAACTCTCGTCAAAATATCCCTATGTTATTTTCTCCCTTTTTAATTTCTTACTAATACATAGGGGATCTACTAATTTTGAATACTCACTTACTTTTTGTTTTTTTATAATTAATTCAATATCAATGACAAATAAATGCCCCAAAATAACCCCCTAGGGTTTAATGACTGACTGAATTGTGACCCATGTGTTGCAGAGTTTTACCCATTGTGACCCATCATGATCCTTAGAGTTTTACACTGGGGATCTCGAAAACCAGGTAAACTTTTTTCTTCTTTTTTCCTCCAGGAATCAACTCAGGTAGTAGCCCAGTGCTTAATCATCTTTGCCACAATGGGAATCTCCATCACTAGTTTGGGCACAGCATGTCATTTCCTTTTTATCGTTAGTATCAAAACATAATATCGATACCTCACTGTCATCGAGTCGAGACTGACTCACAGTGACCTCCATGTGGGTTTATGAGACTGCAATTGTCTACAGGAGTAGAAAGCCTCGTCTTTCTCCAGGGGTTGTTGGTGGTTTCAAACTGCAGACCTTGTGGATCATAGAGAAGAGTGTACTAACTACACCACCTGGGTTCCTAGTATAAAAATACATCAACACCATTTGAGTGTTTTGAGTAATTTAATAAGAAAGATGTACTAAATTTAAACATTCTAGAAAGTATAGCTAAAATTAATTTTCCTTTCTACAGAATTCAAGGTTTGATCAAAAAACAATTAATTATTGAATTAATGAAATTAAAATTAAAATTTAATTTAAAATTAAAATTTAATTTAAAATTAAAAATTAATGAAATTTAGTTTTAAAATTTTGTTACAGTAAACACATAATTTTAAAATGTCAAAATTTAAACGATAATATTGATAGGCAAAAATATAGACTACATTAAAGTGTTCATGTCTATTTCCATTTTCAGTATTTAGATGTTTTGATTCGAGGAAGAGTAGTTTTGGTTTATCGGAGGATAGTACTCAGCAGTGCAGAATTTTCTTGTTTTGCCCAAACATTCTTCTCAGTTTTTGTGACACCTCGGTTTTCTTATTGCCTGCCTTATGGTTCTGTTTGGAGCCACGCCAGTGTCATAAACTAAGAAGCAAAGCAAATGCGGCGGGTTTTCTAGTCACGGTGCAAGGAGAATTTCAAATCCGGCTTAGGGCCAGAAGGTAACTTAGGAAGTTAGACGCCACATGATTCGGCAAATGATCAGCATCTGTGTCAGCATCAGGATGCTTTCCACCCTGTAGGGAACTGCTAGTTCCTCAACATGTGGGTAACTGTTTTGAGTTGCTCTTTTCACAAGTGCTTGAATCTAAGAAGACAGAAATTGATGTGCGTTATGGACACATAAGGCAGGACTGATTTTTTTTTCCCCAATGATTTTATTGGGGGCTCTTACAGTTCTTATAACATTCAATACATCATTTGTATCAAGCATATTTGTACACACATTTGCCATCTTCATTTCCAAACATTTTCTACTTGTGCCCTTGGTATAAGTTCCTCTTTCCCCCTCCTTTTTTTTTTAAATAAATCTTTTTAATGGGGTCTCATACAACCTCCATCATGATCCACACATCCATCCATTGTATGCAGGCCACACATGCAGGACTGATTTCAAGAGCATGCCTGTTCCACATAATAAACGCTTGAGTGATGGAAGCAGCAGAAGCAACAGTGCTACAGTTTACAGAGGATGAAATAAAACCAGAGGGGCCAGGTGGCAAGGAGGAAACAGCGTGGTAGACATTCCAGGCCACAAAACGTGCAGTGGGCTGTGCCCTTTGTGCATTTATCATTAATAAAGGAACTCATTCACTCTTGCTCCAGCAGGGTACAGTCCAAAGGAAATGCTTCAACTGTCTGATATAGCATGAAAGCATTACTAGTCATGGCAAGACATTTGGAAGACAGCTCTCTGGCGATCCATAGATGTGCCAATTCTAAGATTAAGTGACACTGTAGTATAGGCAATTATCAAACAACATTGTTAACATCACATTTAAGTACATTTTTGCTGAAAAAAAAAGCAAACAAAACCCGTTGAAGTAGTGTGTGGACAGGAAGTTGCCATATCAACTGATTTAGAAGAGGACATGCAGTGAAAAATATTATTGCTGGCATCAGGTGTATCTTGACCGGATATAGGATGTTGATTTGCATTTTATGGAATATGAAAAGACATTCAGTTGCTTGCAGAATAACAAAATATGGATAACATTGTGGATAATCAGAATTCCAAAGCATTTGTCATCATTCAGAACCTTACAAAACAAAAATGCAATCATATGATCAGAATAAGTGGATAGGGTATGGTTTAAAATCAGGAAAATATGTGCTGAACAAATAATACAAAAATATAAGAAAGAGAATATGGCTTCAGGGTTAGTGAAGACATATCAACAGTCTGTTAAATGCAGACATAAACTTTCTTGCTGACAATGAGGAAGTCTTGAAGTTGATGAAGATCAAGGATAAGAACCTTCAGTATCGACTATCATTCAATGCAAAGATAACTCTATTCTCCACCACTGAAACAATAGGCCACATTGAGATAAATGAGGGAGAGCTAGAAGTTATCAAGAATTTCATTTTCCTGGGATCCACAATCAACTCTCAGGTCAGCAACAGTCAATAAATCAAATGACTAATCCAAGAGGGAGATTTCGTAGCCAAGATCTTTTAAAAATGTTAAGGAGCAAAGATGCAACTTGAAGGACGAGCAAGTACCTGCACCAATCCCGCCTATTGTCGGTCCCTAGGGTGGCTGTGAAAGCTGAAAATGACTAAGGAAATCAGTAGAACAATTAAATCATATGGAATATGCTTATGCTGTTGCTGAAGAATAATGAAAGTTCCGTAGACCTCCAGGAACACACATACATCTGTCCTGGAAGAAGTCAGCCTATCTGCTCCTGAGGAGCAGTGCTGTCAGAACTTCATGTCACATCCTTTGCAGATGTTATCAAAATACACAAGTGTCTGGGCAAGGACGTCATCCATGGTAAAGAATTGGCATGGTAAAGACTCCGTGAGTACAAAGGACTACTAGGAGTGAGATCCAGCTCTAACAACCACTATATTGTATGAATCATTGAAAATGATAGACCTATAGCTACATTGAAAAATAGTACTCCATAACAATAACATAATTTATCAAGGTTTCATGAGCTAGAGGGGAGCAGGGAGGGAGGGGAAAAAGAGTTGCTGATGACAATGGCTTAAGGAGAAAGCAACTGTTTTGAGAAGGATGAGGGCAAAAAATGGAAAAATGTGCTTGACAGACAATGGGTTGTGATAAGAGTTATATGAGCCCCCAATAAAATGATTTTAAACAGAGAGAAAGAAAGAAAAATAATGCTCAATCTTACAAATATAACATTAAATAGTATAAAACATAATTTGTGAAAAGAGGTATACATATATCAAAATACAAAAACGAAGATGCCATAATTGATAAAATATTAAGGAAATCAAGACAATGATTACCACGTAATTCAGGTACATTTTAGGAATACATAATCAGAAGTTATTTGGAGGTAACATAGGGGCTGAATTTTTAGATTGCTATCCATTATCTGCTTGGTAATCTAGGTGGTGAATACAGAAGTTTCTCTTCCACGGTCAACAAATTGTTCACTGGGATACTTCTGTTAACTTTTTTATGAGAAGTGTTTCACAATTTTAAAAAGGTTTTAAAAAATTCCGTTTCACTCTTCTCATTCGGAAAAAAAAAACACTAAAAGACCAATAGATTGCTGGAAGTGGGGTTGAGCCAGGAAAACTGTTAAGTGCTAAGATACTGGCGTTCTGGTCAAGGTGACCTCCATGAGTGGCAACATAGTGCACCGAGGCAAATTACTGGAATCAAGACATGTCAATCAGGTGTGCAATTCTGCAGAAACAAACATTCACAGCAGCAGCTCTCGCACCACTGCTGCTCTGGACAGAACTAAAAGATGCACGGTGTGGGGAAAGAAACTAGACTTGAGAAGGCAGACTTTGGCTTTATATTCTGCAAGAATACCGCTTACACAGTTGAATGTACAGCTCTCCTACCTGGACCCCCCAAGTGGCTGCTTCGAATGCATCATTTTCTAGCAGGAAACAGAGAAGAGAGAAGTAGGATTAATTGACTTTAGTGACCAATACTTATTTGATCACTAAGACTGAGCCCAAGGTGGGTGGTGGTGATTAAATTACTTTCTAAAGTAATTGGAAAAGTTTCACTGCTTGTTAGCAACACTTACAATAAAAGCACTTTTGACAAAAGAAAGTTATAGGTGACGTGGTTTTAAAGTCAAGTAAAATAATCTGTTCTTTACTAGTGTTCATAGGTTTTGAATTGTAGCTATAAAAGATGACCTGATTCAAGTCTCAGGTATCAGAGAAAATCCTATTTAGATTTCATATAATAAACTTATTAGAAATACTTAATAAACATATTAAAAAGCATATTGGAATTCACTGTGACCTATTTATAATGAGGTTAGTTTCAAAATACCATTCTTTAAATATCAGATCACCTTCCAATTCAGATTCTATTTTTCTTCCAACGGCCACTGCTACTGAAATAAAACTATATTTTCTCTCTCTTCATGTTTATATGGTCCCAAAAAGGTCTCATCATAAAAATAATTTAAATTTAGCATTACTTAGACTATCATCTTCCCCTTATCCTCTTCATTAGAAGTCTGGTGTTGTTGTAATGGTTATACATTGGCCAGAGAAACTCAAGGTCAGCAGTTTGAGACTATTTGTGGATGTGGGGAAGACAGTGGAGCTATCTTGGCCCCTAAAGAGTTACAGTCTAGAAACACACAAGGGCTGTTCCACCTAGTCACAAAGGCTCACGAAGTTGGCATCCTGTCCATAGCAGTGGAGTGCTTTAGTTTGTTTGTGTGCTTTTATATTTAGACTTCACTATTTAAGGTATTTGTAATTAAGGACACTGTCCTTTTTGTCCCACCATTTTATTTTTTGTCCCCAGACATTCTAGAAATCAGAATCTACACAAAAGTTTAATTTTATTTTTGTGCCTAATAACTACTCTGATGTTATTAATATTTTAATGAGTTTGGTCATATAATTTGTCTTGGGGGTTCCTTCTATTATCTCTACTATATCTGACTCTCAATCACGCCATGCTTTTAATCATTATTTCTTGCTAAGGGCTAGAATGTCAGTATTTGCAACCCAGGAAGCTCTACTGAACACCACCGTGTCTACTAACAATGTCTACCTGGAACCTCCAGAATTTTACTATTAGTGGGGCACTCTCTACTTGTTTATCCCCACACTTTATGAGAGCCATCTCTGGTTAAAGAAGATTTTAGGTTATTTTTTTTTCAGCACTCCTTTCAAAGACTTTATTTTACAGTTATTGTGCCACACAGCCATCTTTGAAAGGCATCTACAACTCCCTAATAATATGAAGATATAAACTGCATTTACCTTATTAGAAGCAAGATCCACTGCCATTTATTGTCTTCAAACATTATTGCACTTTTACTCTCATAATTTGAGAAAGCACTCATGAAACAATCTTCAGATAACTATCAATTTAAGAAGAAATTTTAGAACAAATTAGAGCAAACATGGCTGCCCTAAACGGTTTATTAGGCACTGGTTTTACAAACATTGCTTTCATATCTTAAGTTTATTTTTGCAATGCAGTTGAAATATCAAAAGTTATTTTCTGGTGCAAAAATAATTCTACAGCTTCAGAAGTGCAGAGTTTGTTGAGCCCCAGTGGCGTATGGCTGAGTGCGTGACTGCGGCCCACCGGCCTGGCGGTTTGAATCCAGCAGCAACTCTCCAGGAGCAAGGTTGGGCCTCCCACTCCCACCAGAGGGCAGTGATGTATCCCCCCCCCCAAAAAAAAAGAAAAAAAGAAATGCAGAGGTTCCAAATTCACTCAAACTGATCTAAATTAAGGATCAGGATAAAAGTTTTCATCTATTAAAAGCAAAATAATTTTTTGTTTCATAGGCACTTCAGTAAATTGTATCTCAGTTTTAGTTCAGTGGAAACACATTACTCTTCCCTTGTATGGACCATTAATGAAAGTGTGTCTGTGTGACTTGTCATTGAGCCTATTCCCTTTCACAGTGACACGAGGTGTACAAAGTAGACGTGTTCCATAGCATCTCCAGTAGTAGACTGCAGGACATTTATGAGCATTAGGGACTCCTTATTAAAAAAAAAAAAAACTATTAGTAAGATCATTCTAAGGATTGACTTGAAAAGATCTGAGCTATATTTACCAATATTATTAAGGTTATTATTGTTTGAAAACTATACATACAATGGACTTCTGGTAGCATGTGGATTACCTGGGACTGCTCCATGCAATTCAACATGTCAAAACCGCTGTCCCTGTCCTGAGGAGACAGGCCAGGCCAACTACTTCTGTAAAGAGTTAGTTGGGGAGTTACAGAGGTGGTTCTAGCCTCTCCTATAGAGTCACCAAGTCAGAAAATATTATGCATTTGTATCTTCCTGAAACATTCTCAAATTTGGATCATTTTAGTACCGTGTAATATCACAACTGCAAAATTATATATATATTATATAATATATATATATATATATTATATAACTGCCACACTGTTGAAAGTCATAGTTCAGGAAAATAGCTATATAACCCTAAACATCACAGTAGCATTAGTCTTGCCTACCACTGCTGCATTCATAATTACCAGATGTACATCATTAATGTAATGCACAAAAAATTTAAAGATAAATTTTTACTTTTATGCTGAGCCCCAGTGGCATAGTGGTTGTGTGTGGGACTGCAGTGATGCCCACAATTTTTTTTACTTTATTTCAAATGCAAAATCTGAAATAACGAGATAGTGTTAGATAACTGAAGTATAGTTGCAGTAGTAATATTTTAATTCACATTTTTCTTAAGCGTTTCACTAAGTCAATGTGGTACATTAATCGATATTTGTGGACACTTAGACGTGAAAGGCGACTTAGGGTTTGTATAGTGTCATCGCTTTCTAACAAGGCGCTCCGATTCCAATTATAAGCAAGTGGCTGCTGAGCGGTCAGCATTTCCAACTTAGCAGCCCTTGCCCAAAGGGAAGACTTACGCCTGATTTACGCCTGAAGATTTACACCTTCTTCTGTGATTTGTTTATTGAAATACAATTGGTACATCATACAATTCGGAACTCACTGCCATCAAGTGAATGCCAATCCACGGTGACCCAGTAGGACCGGGTAGAACTGCCTCGCGAGTGTCTGAAACTGTGAGGGTAGAAACAGCCCTCTTCCTCCTGCGGAGTAACTGCTGGTTTCACACTGCTGACCTGTGTATCTGTCGCAGCCCACCGCGTCTGAATTATATTTGAATAGTTCAACCCTATTAAGAAGTGTTGCGCGGCCATCATCACAATAAATTCTGGTATATTTTTTTCCCTTCTTGCACCCCCCACCCCCCACCGCGTGCTACCACAAAAACAAAACCAAGCAAAGCAAAAAATCTCACTGCCATGCAGAGGATGGTGACTCATAGGGAACTTCTGAGGATTTCTCAGTCTGTAACTGTTTCGGGGAAAAGATACCCCACTCTTTGCCCCGCAGAACTGCTGGTGGTGTTGAACCGCTGTTCATGTGGTTCGCAGTCAAATTTAACCACTACACCACCAAGGCTCCCTCTTGTGCCTCCAGAGAGTCACTATTTCATTTACTGTCTTCATAAATTATGGTTCCCTATACAGGAAAAAGGAAACAAGGACAAAGAACAGAAAAAAAAGAATATAGTCTAGAAAACTCGATGGTGAAGTGCTACCCTGTCATCGAGTGTGGCTGTCTAAGTAGAAAGAGCAGGATGACACACAACTACCTCCACAGCAGTTGCTTGGTCGGACTAATGACCTAGGCACGCCTGCTCTGTGGCTGTGCGAGTCACTCTCTTGACAGACTGCATTTTACAGACCTGAGTGTGCATTTTCCACTCAAAAAGTGCAGTCTTATGGTCTGAAGATGTGGTACTCCAGAACATTTTATTACACTGGTGTCATTTGGTCCAGAATATTTTTTCTTGTTTTTCTGCTCTAAAACCTGGGTGTGTCTTATGGTCAGGTGTGTCTTATGGTCTGACAAATATAGTAATTTTATTCTTATGCATAACCATTTTCCTTACAGCCATAAAAACCCAACGGGCAATTCTATTCTGTTCTACACAGTAACTCTGTGTTAGATTACACTTACCAACAATGACATTGGATATTGAAAATATAATATATATGTATAAAACTGGTACAGTTGAGATAACTTTCATGTTAAGCGTTGGGGCCCAATTAAATAATATTAAATCAAAGAATAATGTGCTCACTAAAATACTGAAAACTGGTCTCCTCTCTTGGAAACAACACTGTGCAAAGGCAAACTTATTTGGAGAACTATTTCAGAAGGAACTTCAGCATCATAAGAGATTATTATGCACAGCAGGTGTAAATGAATTATTTATCAAATATGTTTTCATTATTTCTTAGTGAAAACATTAAAGATCTTCTTTCCAAACACTCAGTGTTAACAATCATTTGTACACATAGCAGGTCTTTACTTAGACAAATATTTATGGATATGCTTTCATATGAAAAATGAAAAGCGATTACAAACACAAACACTGTACCATATTTTGAAAGCACCGAATGAATAACTAATAAATAATTATGCCATTTGATACACAATTTTCCTCACTGATCACTTTACTTCACTTTATATTTTAACATTTAGCACTTTTATAATGAGTTTATCATGCACCCAAATCTCAGGGGGGGAAAATAAAATGTAAAAATCACAAGTTGTTTTGTTCAATTTAGTTCCACAGTTAATATAATGATCAACTCACAGTTTTCAAGTAAGTGGCTGTGTTATTCTGGGTTGACTAGAGAAACAAATCCAGGGAAACTCATGTTTATAAGAGTGAGCTTTATATCAAGTAACAATTGTGTATTTAGAAGACATCCCAGCCCGGTCCAGATCAAGTCCATACATCTGATACTAGACCATATTTCTGGTCCTCATTAAAAAATTCCTCTTCAGACAAAACACAGCACTTGTAATGATGTCAAATGCAACACGGTCACAGCCTGGTTGGTGAAATGTCTTATTGATCCAGTGGCAATAGAAGCGTGTCAGCGCTGGCATGTGGCTCCTCCAGCTCTGTAAGAGTCTCAATATCAGGAAAGTGAACAAAAAGAGATTGTGGTCCTCCTCCAGGGAAAAAAGAGAGAACATTCCTAGAATCCTCAGGAGAAGGCCACGTCCACAATGAAGGATTATTATTTACCAAGTTGACATGAAATTATGTAACTGCCATCATGGCTAATGAACAAACATATTTGAGGAAAAATATTTTTAGTCTTTTATATGTAGGTTATTTACAAGTATACTCACTTCTACCAGGTAGATTCCAACTCATACATATGTTCATATTGTACAGGGTCTATCACACACACATTCACACACACAAGAATGGATGGACATAGGTGTGTA
>PVJH01024668.1:0-32755 GCA_004026705.1 Nesogale talazaci
TTTCTTGCCCCAAACTGGCACACCGAGATGGCTGCATGAGCAGGTGTATTGCCGTGTGACAAAGTCAGTCCCCCATCTGCCACAAATCAGGCTTTTTTTTGGGGGGGGGGTTTGGTTTGGTCACACACTGTTATGCCATCTTTTTAGAGCCTCTAAGTAGGAAGTTTGATTCACAGTCTGACGTGGTGGAATGAGCTCCCATTGTACTACAAGTCGATATTTCCACCTGTTTGAGAAGTTGACAGACATCCAGAATGAAATTAGTCATCAGTTCACAATTGTCTTTTCTGAAATGAGAAAACCACTCGTACACTTGAGTTTCTCCCTCGTGCTGCCTTTGTAAGCTGTGTGCAACATCATAACAGTTTCTGTGGCATTTTTCCCATGCAGGAAACAAATTTTCATAGTCACACGCAGTTCTTTTAAACCAGCCACCACAAAACAAAACAAAAAACCACAAAGTTTGTGTAAAACTGCTTTTACGAAAAAATTCACTGTGACCAGAGAGAACCTTCCCAGGTGATGCCAGCAGGTGCACTCACTCAGAGCGAGTCGCCAGATGCGCCCAATGGGGAAATGTGTAGTGCTAAAGGTCCACTCCGCCCAGAGCAGTTACAGTGGGGGAGGGGGAGGTACCTCCTCCTCGTATAGGACAGATCGAAATGTACCTAGAGCAGCAAGGATGGGCGGAGAACCAGAATGAGATACACACTAGAATACCGCTTACATAAATTAACAACAATAACATTTTACAAGACTATGCCCAACAACAACACCCATGAACACGTTAGAAAGGCTGCTTTGTGGGGACGACGGACAAAACTGGAGTATCGGGATAGAAAGTTAATAGAAAAACTGATAAATATTAGAGGATCTGCATAACCCAACTTCAAGTCTCAGTAATTAAAACAGTATCATATTGGTACCAAGAGAGACAAACAGACCAAGGGAACCGAATAGAAATCCCAGAAAGAAACTCATCCATGCACGGGCAATTGATTTTTTTTTTTTAGAGCAACTGGTTCTTTATAAAGGTACAAAGACAATTCAGGGGAGAAAGGAACAATTGGATGTACTTATGCAAAAAGTGAATTTGGGTCTTTAAAATCCCAGTGTATAACAAAATGAACTCAACATTTCATACACCTCCATGTGAAACAGAAAACCATTAAACTTCTAAAGGAAAACTCGGGAGGAGCAGGACCTTGGACTAGGCAAAGATTTCTCATGATAACATCCAAATAGATGCTTCGAGTCAATTCTCACTCACAGGGGTTCCGAGGTTTAGGAAATATTGATGGGGACCGTCAGCCCATCCTTCGCCCACTGGTGGGTTTGAAAGAAGGACCCTGCCCAGTGCTTCACTGACAGCACCACCAGGGCACCTTCACACCTGGCTAAAACTCCAGAGCCAACTTCCCAGCCGTCAGGCTGATGGCAGCTCCCAGTCACCCCGCCTTTTTCCCCAAGGGACTGGTGGCTTCAGAATGCTGACCTTGTGACGAGCAGCTGGCTCTGTAACTCACGCCAGCAGGCCCAGCAGGCTGTAAAAGAAGCAGTTGATCAATCGAACTGCATCGAAATGAAGAACCTTGCTCTTTGAAAGATACTCTAAAAGCATACAAACAAGATCTATGCAAACCCCATAGCTGATGCAATTCTTGTAACCAGAAGAACCCACTGCCATGGAGCCTGTTCCAACCCAGAGGCAGCCCTCCCCAGAGGACAGAGGAGAAAGGCCCTGCATGGGTGTCCAAGGCTGTCTGTCTGGATGGGAGCAGAAAGCCTCATTTCTTTCCACTAAAGTTAAGGAAACCCCGTAAGGCAGGCAGTCGTACTTTGTAACCCAGAGAGCTCGGCGAGTCTGGGGGCTGCCCGCGGCTGAGTCTGCTGTTAACAGCCCTAGGTGTGACCCACTCCCGCACCCGGGCTCCTATCTAGAACAGAGGGAAATGGAACCAAACTTGCAGCAGCCCGCTAGGACAGGGCAAAAGTGGCCTGTGAGTTTCTGAGACGGCAGCGGTGGACGGGAGTCAAAAGACCCTTTTCTTCAAGGAGTGGTTGGAAGTTTCCGACGATGGACCCTTGGGATCACAGCCCAACACCTCCCCACCCGGGCACTCTCAAAACTCAACAGAGAAAAGAAACAACCCAGCCTGTAGGCTTGTTTGCCTGTTTGTTCCTTGTTGTCACGGGCAAGAAGTTTGAGCAGGCAATTCACCCACTGCACACAAGCCCACATGTAACTAGGTATTCAACATCGTCAGTCATTAGGGAACCTCACGTGAAAAACAGCTACACGTCCATCAGAATGGCTAAAATTCAAGGGAGCAACCACACCGTGTCCAAATCAACCACACCGTGTCCAAATCAACCAAATGAGGTTGTGGAGGAACTGGAATTCCTGGGCTGCCGCTGAGACGGAAAATGAGAAGATCCCTTGGGAAAGGAGATGAGTAGTTTCCTACAAAGCTAGAACCGCACATCGACTTGAAGAGTGAGTCATGCTTTTCACTTGCCAGTTCTTAACCCAGTGAAATGAAAGCCTATGTCCATACAACATACAAAAGTCTTCAGCGCAAATAGTCCCCGCCGCTTGTGACAGCCCCACATAGGAAGCGAACCCCATGGCCCCACTCGGCGGCAGATCCGTACCCTGAAAGACTAGCCAGTTACACGGGCAGAGGAGAGCAGTCACAAGGCACTGTTCCTGCCTGAGGGCGGTGCGTGGCTGCCATCTCACCACTCTCTGTTGGAAGCCACCCGACAGAGTGCTTGCCTGTGCCCTCCACTAGGTAGCGTGACCAGATGTTAACATTGATAAAGCGGGGCACCATTGACTGGGGGTATGGGGTGTAAAGAGGGTATATTCCCTTCCCATTCTCCCACCCTTCCCTAGCTTGTCGTGCATTCTTTCCAAAAATCAGGCCTTTTAAAAACGCCACGGGACGGGAAAAATCATTTAAAATCAGGACTGCCCCGCCCAAAACAGGATGTCTGGGCACTTCTGTCAGATTCCAGCCAGGGGTTGTCCCTCCCATGTCTGCCCAGGCCCCTACAGGAGGTTGGGAAGAAAAATCAGAGGACCACTAACCCTCCATGAGGACTTTAAATGGGCATGCTCGAAGTCAGACCCCACGTCAGATGGGCGTTACACCTGCGCCCCAAACGAGGCCAGCCAGTGGGGTCTGCCAGTACCTTCCACCACGCCTACCCAGACAGAGCTTTAAAATACCCTGGGAAGGCAGCCTCTTTTGGACCCTGCTTCTGCACTGGGGCCTCGCTGTGCTCTCTGGCCCCGCGGTCCCACGAGGTTGCCCCGTTCAGTGGTGGGCCCCAGCGCCGTGTGCTTGGCACGCTTCCCTGAAATAGCGTGGACCTTTCTGAGACTGTGAAACCTGAAGCTTCTCCCCGTCTTTTATAAAAACCCACTTGGATGACAAGCCAGGCTGAGGGCATGAATTCTTTCCGGTGGGAAACCAAGAACCGAGGTATTTTCTACCCACTTGAGGAACCCATCAGTTCTATTGGCAAATGTGGGGTCTCTGTGAGCTGACTGGCAGACAATTGGCGGTTAATACACCCACAACATGGGTGACCCCCAGCACAGTTAAACCACGCGAAGGTTAAACCAGGCTAAGGGGGCGATCGTATGTGCACACGCGGAGCGGTGACATTTGCACACAGTGTAGCGAACACACGCCGGCCCACAGTGACAGGGGCCCGATCAGTGCCGGCGCGTTCAGGGTGACGTATGTTCAGACACTGAGTGTGGAGCTCACCAAGTGCCTGGGCACACACGTGTCAAAACCAAAGAAAACCCAAACTCTGCCATCGAGTCCGTGCTAGCTCTGAGTGATCCTGTACGGCCTGGAGAGAACTCGTGCATTTCTGAGACGCTAAATATGGGCTATTTATTCTATGTCAACGGACCTTCTAAAACGTGAGGACCTTGTGTGCCCGCGTCACGAGGCTTCTACGTGGCAGCACAGGCTTCAGACCAAACCAAAGAAGCAAACTCTTGTGACGATCCTATAAGACGGGGTAAAACTGCCCCCCACCCCCACCCCCCAGTTTCCGGGAGACTTTGCAGGAGTAGAAAGTCTTGTCTGTTTCCCGCAGAGCGGCTGGCGGCTTCGAACTGCGGACCTTGCGGTCGCTCCGACGATGGCGCTCCGAAGAAAGCAAAGTGCTGGAGAGGAGCCCAGCCGAGAGCGCGCCAGCCTGGCCTTTAATCATTACCCCTTCGGTGGGTGCGGCCGGTCCGGCGCCGGCGGAAAGGCTGGCGGGACGCAGGCTCCTCCCCGGCCGGGGCGGGCTTGGGGGCGGCCCGAGCAGGCCCTGCCCGGCCCGCTGGCCCCGCGCTCACGCTCGCGTCTGGGCCGGCCACCAGCCGCTCGCCCGCTGCGCTCCAACATGGTGAGAGGAGGGCGCCGAGCCGGGGCTGCTCGCCAGGGCGGGAGGCAGGGGGAGGGGGCCCTGGGGACCCTGCAGACCAGTCGGCTTTCGCCTGGGAAGGGGGCGTTTCCGGGTCTCACAGAGGCAGCCTGGGGTACCCGCCCAACACCCACCCCATCCCCCACCCCCGCCTGGGGGTGCTCGAATGGAGGCTGGGGCTCCCGGCGGTGACGTGCCCAGTGGGATCACAGCGAGCAGGACCCCAGGCCTGACTCCCAGAGTCCTCCCTTAGCAGCCATGCTGGGGGCAGGGCGGTGGGTGCAGGGGTGGGGAGGGTGCAAGCCCCACCTCTCTGGTGAGCCCTGCAGTCCACCCCATTCCTTATATTGAGGTGGGGAGGGCTGGCCTGAGTTTACGTGTGTGTGTGTGTGTGTGTGTGTGTGTGTCCGTGTCCCGGCCCCTCCTTGCTCTCTGGCAAGTATGACCTCACCAGGGTGCAGCGTTTGTCTGGGACTAAGCCCTGTGAGTCCCCAAGAACCAGTCCTACACCCCCCAACCTCACCCCTACCCCCACTCAGTTTCCCGTCTTACCCCGCAGTGGAGGATACAATGGCTCTGAGCCCCTGATTTCAGGCTGAGCTGCCCACCACAATAGTGTCAGCCCTTACCTTGGCCCACCCCCTGCCAGGGAGGTGACCGCCAGTCCCAGGGACAGCCAGGGCACTTCAGGGAACAAGGTTCATTGCTGCCCAAATACCTCAGGGGCAGGCAGCACTTCAGAGACCTCCGGGAAGACCTTTTGAAGTCTAGGACTTGGGGGTAGGAGTGGTGAGGTGCCCCAGGACACAGGTGCTGGGGGAGGGTGATCAGTAACCCTGGGCGCACCCCTCCTGAAGCAGGAGGCAGAGTCCAAGCCTGCCGGTCAGTTACCGGCTGAACAGCTCTGTGATCCTGTGGACTGAGAGCACTGAGGCGGGAGAGAGGGTGACCAGTACTCGCCCACCCCTCTTAGAGCCACGGACCGGAACAGTGGATACAGATGCCAGGGCCGACTTCCTGCTTTCTGGTTGCCTGGAGACGTGGGCCCAGTGTAATAGCCGATTAGCTGTGATAAGGGCACGCTGGGAATAGACATGGGGTGGAGCGAGTGATGCTCAGGAAACACTGCCTTCTCGTAGCTGGAAGAGAGGGCCCACACCCAGCTATCTGGAGAGAAGATGAGGTTTCAGGTGGGAGGAAAAGATGGACTTATGAAAGAGCAGTGCCCTCCAGGTCTCCCCAACCCCTGCCCATCTGCACCTGCCACCTATCCAGGGTTTGGGTCTTGGGCAGGTACAGTCGGTGCAGTTTATCGGATTGTCCCATGAGCCCTCACGCTGTGGCTGCATTTGCCCGGTTTTCTGCATGTGTCCAAGAGCAGTGATGTGCCACATAGGCCATAAGAGACAATCAGGGCTTGAACCAGCCCTGCCAGCGCAATCCATGGGCTGGCAGCCTACCCAAGCTCCCTCGGTCCCTCCTAGCCTCCTGGATTCCCTTTCGGCTTAGTCCTTCCCCCGTTTCTGTCTTTGGGTGGTGGGTATGGGCTGCTACCTTCACGCTGGAGGTTCTCACTGACCAGCAGCTCGTCAGGGAAAGCATGCGGTCACCAGCTCCCACCAAGATTCCCAGCCATTGCGGCACTTCTGCTCAGTCAGGGTCACTGTGCTGGACAGTCCCTGAGAGTCAGAGTCAGTTCCACCGTGCTGGGTTTCTCTCTGCATTTGAAATCCTGGGACTCCAGAAGCTCCTAGACCTAGCTCCATCTAGATCAGGGGTGCTCACACTTTCAGTATGCAAGCTACTTATAAAACGATCAAGTCAAAATGATCTACCAACTACAAAAATGCAAAACATATATTTTTATTGATTACATTCAAAAATGCATTGAGAATTCTTTACACGAACAATGTATGTTTATGTACCTGGCATAACTGCATGAGTCCATATTGCACAACACAACTATGTACATTTTTGGTCGTCACCTGAGTTTGCTGTGATTACTTGGACTAAATGGAATGATCCAGGGATGCCTAGTCCGGACAGTAGCTGCTGACAGTCAGCCTCAAACACACCTCCAAATGATCATTACTTGGGCTTAATGATCGTTATGTGGGAAAAGGCTGACACACATCAATAAGTAGAGCCAAATAGTGCAATCAAGGAGGCAGCACATTTTCTCATGTTTGGACACTTTCCCTCTGCAAGTTCCAGAACTGTTCATGCGCTCTGGACTTCAGCTGAATGTCGGCTTGTAGTGTCAAAATCTCCCATTCCGTATGAAAGTGGTACCTTATTGTCTTCTTACTTGGTCCAGCTCCCCCACTCATTCTCATACCCTTCCTTATGTTTAATAAAGAAAAAAAAGGTCTAAAACTTGACGATAACTGAGCTTGTTAGTTGTGCTGCACTTAGAGCAGTTGTTCGAGCATGCGTTTGACACATAAGATGGCATCTGATTGGCTGAGCTGTATAGAAATTAAGCGATGAAATTGATGATGATAGGTATACATATGTCTCCTTTTTTTTTCAATGCCATGAGATCAACCCACACTGCATTTACGATCAACTAGCAGATCACGATCGACGCGTTGAGCACCCCTGTTCTAGGCAGTCAAACAGACCTCTATTCCCTTGAAGGTCAACGTCTACCCTGAGTAGTGCTCCTTGAGGCTACCTGTGGCTATTAGCATGAGCAGCCCTGGCATGCATGGGTTTTGCCTTTTTGATCGACTTCTTGGTGTGATTTGGGGAGTGTGCAGGGCCAGCTGGTTCCTCAGGCATACACCGTTTGCTTTGTGACATAAATCTCAGTCCCCACAATGCACCGGTCTTCAACCCCGTCCTCCCTGTTTCCACATCTACCCAACCAACAGCCAGCTTCCCCACCCCGCCTGCTGACTGAGCTGCATCCTGGGCCGGGGTGTCCTTCTGATTGTGTATGACTGATTGGAGGCACTCAGGTCTCCCTGGGGACAGTGTTCCCCTTACAGGCCCGAAGTGGAGGGGGCAGGGATGCCAGTTTCCTTTGGCCAAGGGACTTTCACTCCCCGGGGCTGTGCTGAGCCCCCGGCCAGAGGAACTGCCGAAATAGAAAAGAAGATGGCAGATTTGAAGAACCGAGGTCCTGCCACTTGGGGTCAGGGACAGCCTGATGAAAAGGACAGTGCCAGGGACTGCCAACTGCCGTGTGCTAGGGAGCACCTGGGCATTGGCTGAAATGCTGACTTCTTCACCGGGCCCCCGAGCACCCAGGAATCGGCATCCATCTGCAGATGGTCCACCCCACCCCCACCCGAGAACACTGCCTGAGCTGTCCTGACTGGCGGTGGCAGGGAGCCAGAGACAAGCCATTTCCCCTCCCTGGGTCTGAGCCCTGGCAGTGTAGTGGTTACATGTTGTGCTGGGAACGGCAAGGTCAGCAATTCGAAACTACTTGCTGCACCCTGGGAGAAAGGTGAGGCTTCCTACTCCCGTCAACAGTCCCAGTCCCAGAACCCCACGGGGCACTTGTGCTTGTCCCGCAGGTTCACCACCAGACAGGGTTAGCTTGGTGGCAGTGAGTTTGGTTTTGAGTGTTTGGAGGCCTCGGTATATGCTCTTCGGTACACCCCAGAAAGAGCCGTGGCAGGGCCTGGGGTGAATGAGAAAAGGCAGGTAAGGGCAAGAGCCGGCTGGCCAGTTGGGGAAACACGTTTCCTGAAAGGCTGTTCCGAACAAATCAACGTGGATCTGGCTGGGCCACGGCTTTTGCTTGTTCTGTGACTTTGTTTAGGAGGGGGCAGGGAGCCTCTGAAAGACTTTGGAGGGCTAGGAAGCGGGCTCTTCAGTCAAATGGCCTCCTCCCAGCCACTTGCATGATAACACGTGGATTTATTTTTATTTCTTTTCATCTAAATGGAGTGTAAGACCCCAAGCATAAGAACCTATCAGTGAGTGAGCAAGGACCTTGCCTCCTGAGCAGGGCCCCCCCTCCTGACCTCCTGGTCAGACTAGCTGCCCTTTGGACATGTCAGGGGAGGCAGCGTTCCACCCCCGCTCCAGCTCTGGGCCGCCTCCTTTGACCTGTCCAAAGAAGTGCCCTGGGCCTCCGCTTTTTCCTCCCCAGGCCGGGAAAGCACACAGGCTGAGTGCTGAGGAGCGGGACCAGCTGCTGCCAAACCTGAGGGCCGTGGGCTGGAATGAGCTGGAAGGCCGCGATGCCATCTTCAAGCAGTTCCACTTCAAAGACTTCAACAGGGTATGGGATCAGGCTGGGACGATTGACCACGAGGGCTGGGGAAGTCCTCCTTCAGGGCGTTTTCTTGCTCTTCAAGTCTTGGTGGCATGACACCCAGAGGTGATACTAAAACCCTGTGTACCGTGGGCGTTAAACCAGTGGGAGAATGAACTTACTTGCCAATGGTCACCCTTGAGGGTTGGAGAGATGGATGGGCTTTGAAAGAGTCTCAGAGTCCAGGGTTTGCCTGGAAGCTGGGATGTTAGGACATGTTAGTAGGGGGCCAGAGATTTGCCAAGAGTCAACCTCTTCCTGCGCCTCCAACTTATCAAGACTGCCTTCCTGCTGGCGAAAGGCCACCTTCAACTCAAGGCTGAGGAGTAGGAGTCACAATGGCATCGGTACTCCTGTTGTTAGATCAGAAAGTTAAGAGGCATGGGAAGCAAGTCCAAGGAGAAAACAATGCAACCAAAGGTCTCAGAGGGACCTGGAGGAGGAGGAGGAGGAGGCGGGGTATGGGAGAGTTGAGCAAACAACACCATAGAAAGGGAACAACTAGGGAATTAAAAGCAACAGCTAGGAGGACCTAGAGATCCCGGTGGTGTTGGAGCAACAGCAATCTAGCTGAGGGCAATTACTAAGAGGCAAAAGAAGGGTGGGACAGAAGGGAAAAGGAAACAGAGGAAAGATCTAGGAAGCAAAGCTATGGATAGAGGAATAAATATAGGTGTGCATTTATGTAAATATATTAATTCATAAAAATAGAGGTATTAGCTGAGGTACATATAGTACTCATATGGCAATACAGTGAGTAACTGGGCAGACTTTGGGCCTCTGGTCAAGCCCTTCCTCAACGCATGAACACTTTGTTCTAATAACCTCGCATTCTGTGATGCTCACAACTCCCAGCATCATCACTGAACACAAAATGGGTGCATAAGCAAATGTGGTGAAAAAAGCCGATGGTGCCTGGCTATGGAAAGATAGTGTCTGGGGTCTTAAAGGCTTGACATTAAACAAGCAGCCATCTAGCAGAGAAGCAACAAGCCCATATTGGAAGAAGCACACCAGCCTGTGCAATCATGAGGTGTTGATGGAACCAGGTAATAGGCACCAGAAGACCCAAAGCAAACAAATCACAAAAACATTGTTGAGAATAAGAGGAGTAGACTAGAGACCCAAAACCCATCAGTAGACAACCAGGGATAAGTTTAGTACCAATGAAACACACATTATTCCTCTGGTTATTTGAAGCTTCTTCACCCCCCACTATCATGACCCCAGTCCTGCCTTTCAGTTCAGCACGTACACTGGTACAAATAGGATCTCAGGACACACGGAATCCAGGTCAGATAAACCCTTCAGGAACAGAAATAGGAGTAGCAATACCAGGAGAGTAGGGAGAAGGTGGGGGTGGGGAGGGGGGAAGAAGTACCAATCACAATGATTTATACATAATTCCCTCTCCCCTAGGGAGGGCGAACAACAGAAAGGTGAGTGAAGGGAGACAGCGGTCAGTGAAGATATAAAAACAATAATTTATAATTTATCAGGCATCATGAGGGTGGGAGGGTGGGACAGGGAGGGAAAAAAGAGGAGCGGCTACCAAGGGCTCAAATAGAAAGTAAATGTTTAGAAATTGATGATGGCAACATACGTACAAATATGCTCGGTATAGTGGATGCATAGAATGTTAATAAAAGCTGTAAGAGCCCCCGGTAAGGTGATTTTTTTAAAACAAAAATAAATGCACTCAAGGCTGTGGATGGTGGCAGGATGGCAAAGATCGGTGGCGGTAGTTCAAAGGGCCACCCTGTCATAGGTGAGTCTGTCTTCTGGCCCTGAGGCCTTAAGCTGCTCTTGCCTCTTAGCATACTAACCCCGGCCTCCTCCCTTTACCCAATAGGCCTTTGGGTTCATGACCAGGGTGGCCCTGCAGGCGGAGAAACTGGACCACCATCCCGAATGGTTTAACGTGTACAACAAGGTGAGTGATGTCGGGGTTCTGAGAAGCCCAGCTCCTCACTCCTAGGTTAGCTCTCCCCTCAGTCTGCCTCATCTACTCCTTTCCTGACTCAAAAGACTTCAACACAGACACCCCTGGGAAACACTCAGTCTCACTGCCGGGGAAGGAATTGCAGATGCAAATACTGGGGCGTATTTGTGTTGAAGTAGAGGGAGCGAGGCCTGTGGGAGGCAGGTACACGAATCTACTCACTGCTAGTCTTCTAAGAAGCTTCCGTCTTTCTGGAGGGTGAAAGGATGGAAAAGAAACTTGCATGAAGAATACAATACCCAGGCCCAGCAAACACATCCGACTGTCGGTAAAACCCACCCTTACGTGCCAGTTTTGCTGAGCTTTTTGTACAAACATGAAGGCTGAGAAGAGACTGTCTATAAACGGATAGAGTTGATACGAGACTTGGCCAGTGGTCTGATTGGGGCTTTCAGGTTGCTCTGGTAAACCAGCTTTGCATGTTGTTACAGACCTGTACCAGCCCCCTATCAGGAAGGCCGCTGCCCGCAGGGCACCCGAACTCCTCCTTGGGGACCCTAAGCTGGACGAGCCGACAGTCCATGACGCGCTCCTGCTCGTGAGGGGCGTCGGTGGTCAGCTGGGCCTGCATGTCTGGTTTTCTTTCAGGTCCACATCACACTGAGCACCCATGAGTGCGCAGGCCTCTCGGAGCGGGACATAAACCTGGCCAGCTTCATTGAACAAGTGGCAGTGACCATGACGTAGGGCCTGCCCTCTCCTTTTCATTCCTCAGGGAAGAGGGGGAGCTGGGGCACCCTGGGTCCTGCTGAGTCACCTCGCCCAGTCCACCTGGCTGCGCTGCCCACTGCGGGTGGGTTCTTGCTGTGTGCAAAGACCACTGCCATCCCCCTCTGCCACTCCCTGGTTTCCTCCCTGGGGGCCTTCCCTCTCTGCAACTCCAGCAAGTCCTGCTTTCCTTTCTCAGCCAGTATTTCCCTAGAAGCTGTGATGGGCTGGGGGTGGGGGGCATGAAGTCTTAGCTAGGAACTAAGGCCCAGGCCAAACGACAAAATCCTGTACTTTCTGCCCCCAATAAAATTACTGTGTCACTCACTGGCTCTCAGGCTGTAGATTCTTCTATCCTACAGGGCAATCTGTTTGGGTCAGCAAAACAGACGTTGAAAGCACTGACTCTACCAGGTACTGGGGAAAAGCTTGGGCTGGTCTTTCTTTTTGTCCCCCTCTATTTTACTTTTTTTTAATAAAAGTTTAAAAATATCATTTTATTGGGCACTCATACAGCTCTTATCACAATGCATACATTACATCCATTGTGTACGTATGTTGCCATCATTTTCAAAACGTTTTCTACTTGAGCCCCTGCTATCAGCTCATTACCCCCCCTCCCCAACTCTTCCTCCCTAATGAACCCTTGATCATTTATTATTACCCCCCCCCCACCCCGTGTCTCCATTCACCCACTTTTCGGTTGTTTATCCCCCTGTGGGGGGTATGTGTACATCATTGTAATCAGTTCCCCTTTCTCCCCACACCTTCCCGTTACCATCCTGGTATCACTACTCTCATTATTGGTCCCGAGGGGGTTACCTGTCCTGGATTTCCTGTGTTTCCAGCTATTATCTGTGTCAGTGTCCATAATCTAATCTAGTCAGATTTGTAAGGCGAATTGGGGTCATGATAAGGGAGGGGGGGGAACCTAAGGGGTGGAGGAAGCACTAAAGAACTAGAGATGCGGTTCTCAATCTGTGGGTTATGACCCCTTTGAGGGTCAAATGACCCTTTCACAGGGGTCACCTAAGGCCACTGGAAAACATATTTCCAATGGTCTTAGGAACCGAGACAAAGCTCCTTTATCCATGTCCAGGGAGTTCACCCACATGCATATACACCCACATATATGAGTGAGGACTTTGAGTGAAGATTATTACCCATGCTACTACCATGCTTCAAGACAAAATTCATTTATTTGTCATTAGAAATTTCACAATATATAATTACAGTTTTTGTGATTAATCACTATGCTTTATATTCCATTTGTAACAATGAAAATACATTCCACGTATCAGATATTTACATTATAATTCATACCAGTAGCAAAATGATAGTTATGAAGTAGCAACGAAGATTATTTTATGGTTGGGGGTCACAACATGAGGAATTGTATTAAAGGGTCTCAGCATAAGGAAGGTTGAGAACTAGTGAATTAGAGAAAAGTTGTATGTTTTATCGGTGCTACACTGCACCCTCGACTCCTCTCTTCCTTGTGACCCTTCTGAGAGGGGATGTGCAATTGTCTACAGGTGGGTTTGAGGTCTCCACTCCACACTCTCCCTCAATCACATTAATGTGATTTTTTTTTTCTTGGTCTTTGATGCCTGGTCCCATCAACACCTCATGACTACACAAACTGCTGTGCTTCTTCCATGTGGGCTTTGTTGCTTCTGAGCTAGACAGCTGATTGTTTATCTTTAAGACCCCAGACACTATCTGGATAGCTCAGCTTTTCTTCACCACATTTGCTTATGCATCCATTTTGTCTTCAGCGACCGTGTCAGGGAAGGTGAACATCACAGAATGCCAGGTTCAATAAACAGAACAAAGTATTCTTGTGTCAAGGGTATACTTGAGTAGAGGCCCATGTCCATCTGCTACCTTAACATGTCCCTAGATCTATTTCTCTGTAACTACATGTATCCTTATACATATACATGTCTGGAGTTAGACCTCTATAAATATCCCATACTGCCTAGTTGTTTCCTTTCACTGTCCTCTTGTCCCACCCTCATGTTTGGCCTTCATTCGGCTTTCAATAATTCCTCTTGGCTACACTGCACTTGATCAAGTTCCACCCGGCATTCTCTACCCTCCTCCTCAATTTTAGACACCAGCCTTTCAATGTGTTCCTTACCACCTGGGGGATTCAGCCAGGCCAAGGGTACCTGACAAAGTGGGTGAGTCAAGTCAATGCTAGATGCCAGGATAAGGAGTGCACTGTGGGAACACACCGTATTCACCAGTGCTGAAACGACAGAATCAGAGTCTAGTGAGTTATGTCAATAAAGACCTGAGGGAAGTGGTTGGGGAGCATTGTAAACACGAACCTCCACTATGGGAGTAGATGGTTCAGTAGTTATCACTTAGGAAAGGTTTCCATATGCGATGGGTGAAGGTGCAGGCCTGGTTTCTACTCAGAGGGGGAGGGCCCAGGCTGGGTAAGCTCAGAGAGGGAGGTTAGAGTGCTTCTGGCCACCTCCCTTTCCCCACATTGGCTGAGCCGTGGGCCCCTTTCCATTTGCTAAGACTTTGGATCACAGGGAAATCACTGTGAAGGTCAGGGAATGCTTAGTTCTGGAGCAGAGGTGCGGACAGGGCTTAGGTAAGAACATTGCCTCTCCCAGGAAGCCTCCAAGGGGTTTAAAAAGGGGTCCAAGGGCAGCAGCTGAATGCTTGCCCGTTGGCACCATCAAGGCTCCTGGGTCACGTCCTAGGGCTGTTTTCCAACCGCCAGGCCATGGCTGGGATGAAGGGCGCCATGTCAGTAGGAGCTCTCACATCTCTGCCCCACGAGCATTTCGTGATGGACCTTCCTCCAGGGCCCTTGAATGAAGCACTGCCTGTCTATTACATGGACTCGCCCATGCCAGCATCTTTGAACGACGTCACAAGGGCCTCCAGATGGCAGACACTGGCTGGTGGATGGTGAGCAGTTCGGACCTGCATGCTACTTGTACGCAGGCCAGCCAGTCTGCACAGGGGGTTGCCAGGCATGGACGTCCTCGAGCTGGGTACGGGGCTTTGTTGCCTTCTAAATGTTGATGGCAATGGCAATTTCTCTGCATAGTTTACCATCAAAACCAAACAGGATCTAGCCAGACAGAGGCCTCCCACATCTGCTCTGGCTCAGAGGGCATTTTTTTTTCCTCCATGTGCTTTGACGTGATGGCTCAGGGCTGGGGGCAGAAGACACTGACCAGACACGGAAGGAGGGACCCACCCCCACCCCCACCCCCCTCACTTGGCTGTCATGGACCAAGGGGGAAAACACACATTACTGTGCTGCCTTTCCGTGTGATAAAACAAATAAGCCAACACTCTTTAAAAATAAATGTTTATTCTAGAATTAACCCACATAACTGAAATTACAGGAGGACATCGAGGAGAGATTACAAGAAGAATGCATAAGAGAAAGTAAGGCAATTAAAGGCTCCAAGTGAAGAACAGCTCGAAAACTCAGCTCTTGCCTACTCAGATCAGGTGGTAGGCAGCTGTCAAGTTAGGTCCCAAGGGTTATTTCCGTCATGCTGGGTCTGGAGAAAAGCCGCCCAGGTCAAGCGTCCACAGGGAAGGCAGAGGGACTGGATACCCGGAGGACCCCAGCTCACAGATGAACCAGGTCTCCATATCCAAGCACAGCTGGCCCCACATAAGCTAGGAGGCGCTCTGGAAAACAAGCCACCTGGCAGAATTTCAGCGCAAGGGCAGCACTGCCAGGCTGTGCCAAGCTGTCGGTGGCCTACTCTCCTGTAGCTGCGCAGTGCCACCTGGCCCAGCTGTCTGGTGCCCACTCGCGAGGCTTGATCCACCAAAGTGAAGTTGAAGTGGACAGTGGCAGTGGCAGTAGGCAGACAGCAGGGTCTGATGGAGAGAACTGTGGGCATGGGTTCCACTTAGGTATGAGCCAGGTGTGACCACCACGCCCAGCATGGAGACCTGGTAAAGTGCTGGAATGGAGTTGTGGGGGGGCCTCACCACCCTCACACCCTGTGCCACCCACACCGCCTCACCACACGGAGGCGGTCTCGCACCGTCAGTCGGTTGGAGCCCAGCCATTACCCCACTGGTGACCTTCCAAGTGTTCCCACATAGACACAGCATCCACAGAGGGAGATCTGGGGCATTTAATTCTTTAGTAGCAATTAAGACATTATTTCTGCACCTGGGAAGGGGCATCAGGATTGGCAGGGGCGGTTACAGAAAATCAGCGAAGAGGAAAAGAGGCAAGTACCATTTTTCTAGTATAAAACTAACATTAGAAGTGGCCTGGCAGGCATGTCACGTGACGACTTCCAATACAGAGACAGGACTACAGGTTTGCAGAGGCCCGTGTTGTGACAGATGATGGGACAATTGCTAGACACTCCCCTTAGCCACAGACCAGGTGTGCCTAAGCACACGGACATACACATACAAATGGAAACCGAAGAACAAGGGGAATCAACCCCGGGTCACACATTAAAATGGCTACAGGAGGTCCCTTCAAAAGCTACACCCGCTGCCACCCCAGCACCAGGCTCCCACCCAGAGGCAGAGTGGCTCAGAGTCAAGCCCCAAGGGGAGAAGACACTGGAAGTGATAGCACATGCGTTGGGGCCCTTGTGTCTCCATTTCAGCAGCTGGCCAAGGTCAGTGATGCCGACTGGGTGGACCTGCGGCGTCCCTGAAAACCCCAGCAATGCAGCCCTGGAGAGCCGAGGGGCAGGTCCTGCACAGCGCTGACAGGGACATTCCATTTCAGCAACTGTGAAGAAGCATATCATTGCCATGTCCACGGGAGCCCAGGCCTTCCTCAGACACACAAGGCCCATCGACTCGTGGCACCACAGTGCACTGCAGAGTGAGTCGCGCGCGCGCACACACACACACACACACACACACACACACACACACACACACACACCATTACACAAGCCTGCAGGCAGGCACCCAGCTAGACTCGACTACAGTGTAGGAAGAAGGCTTTAGACAGGTGGGCTATGAGCCTGAGGAGACGTCTGACAGCCTGGCTCTCCCGGCCAGCAGTTGGTGGACTGCGAAAGGAGACCATCTAGATAGAGGCTAACTATCCAGGAGTCCCTGAGAAGGGGAACTGAGCAGAGGTACATTTGTTTGACTTGTCCTAAGAATGCCCCGACCCAAATAAAAACCCCCAAATGGACTCATTTCCCCTGGGGCCTGGTCAGGAGCAGCTTGCTGCTCACAGAGGGGGAGAAAGGCACACTAGGACATCGGAGGAGGAGGACAGGGGCTCAACTGAGACTGGGCCCCCACGGGGGCAGACTGGGTCCTGTCCTGCCCCACCCTGAAGGAAGTCTGGGGAAGGAATCGCAGGCCCTCACACACAGTTGAGGCCGGCCCGAGACTTCCTCATCTTCAGATGCTCCCTGGAGGCCAAGGCTGAGGAACGTCCAGTACCTGAGGCTGCAGTGTCAGTACCTTGGGAGCTGAGTTAAAAGGGGAAAGAGCTAGAAAAACACACTAAGGGACAGGGGAAATCTCCTTGTCACCAGGGCTCTCCTCCTCCTCACACCTATCTAGATAAGGAATGGTTTGTTCCTTCAGACAAACAGAAGGGAGACACGGTTTTTACTGAGAGTTTAAAGCCCTGGGCAGAGGGAACCACCCACTTCGGGGATGTGGATTTGGCCCTGGGCGCTGATGCTCCTCGGGTGCTCAGAAAGACAAGAGGGGAGTCTGGTGTCTGGCTACCTTCACCACGGGGAGGGCTAAGGCCTGCGCTGCCCACCGCCCATTCTGGGAGGCAGCGGGGGTCCAGACTCCCACCCAGCCTTCCCAACCATGCACGGGGTGCGCCTTTGCAAACAAGATACCCTCAAGATGGTGGCAACCGAGTGTCAGATGGGACCGCAAGCATGGCTGAGGCCACAGGAGGGGACATCTGTACCCATCTAAGGCAGGCTGCGCCCCGCCAGTTGTGCTCTGCTCAGTCTTGTGCTGGACAAAGCAAACTGGCCGCCAGGGGAGTGACTGAGTGACAACGAGCCGGCTGGTGAAGAGGAAGGTGCAGAAAGCCCTTGCTTTGAGCGCACGTCAAGCCACCAAGGAAAGCAAGCCGCACTAAGGCTTCCATTCTGACCGGCCCGAGGTCAGCTGGACACAGCCTAGGGGTCCTGTGCTAGCTGCTAAGGGTGCCCCAGCTTCCCTAAGGCGAGTGGCCAGTGCACAGCTGCTGCCTGGAGAGTAAGGTAGAAGCTCGAGGTTAGAGAAGGAGAGGGTGAGAACAATTCCTGGTGTAGCACTTACAACACAGGCACAATCACTATGGGATGAAGACCCCTTGCCTTCAGGGAATTCAGATTAATGTCAGGACGGGATGGTAAAAGGTAGGAGGAGAGCCCTGAGGGCTGAGCTGTCTGGCCATCCGTGGTGCTGTGCTCTATGGAGGAAGGCGAGATGTCGACGTTGTGCGAGGTATGTTCCACACCCCAAGAACTTTGAAGACCAGAAGCCCTTCAGGAAGAGAAGGTCCAGGCTCAGCCTCAGCGGGGCTTGGGAGAGCCATTCATCTGGCTGCCCGAGGTCACAGCGTCCGTGGCGAAGAGGCTGTCCAGGAAGACCGAGGACAACTCTGCCACCATGCTCCTGTCCACTGCTGTTTGCGCCAGGCCGTAGATAGCACCCTGCAAATCCAAGTGGGACACACTCTCAGGGACAGTGGGGCGGCAGCAAGGGCTAAACCATGGTTTTGAACCTCTTTTCCGCACCCCTGGCTTCCCACAGACCCAGCCCTGCAGCCTCCACCCTGTCATCTCCAACCCAGCCCAGGCACATCTATGGCAGACAGCTGGCATGGGGCACTTTTCAAAGGTACTGCCCAACCTGCCTTCTCTGTGTACAGGAACCCTCTTATGGGATTTACCATAGACAACTGCAGAGAAAACACTGTTTGCTGACCTTGTGTCAATAAATGGGCAAAACTACCACCTGCCTCGTTCAGCATGTCTTAGTGTTCAGCTGCTTTACAGAGATCGGTCTCTCATGGTAGCCCTCAGCCCCCCAGGGCATGGGGAGGCAGAATTCCTCCAATGAACAACGAGGTCAGAGGTCTGTGGGGCAGGTACCGAGTGGACAATGGCACCAGGGTATTTAATCTTTCCCACGGTCGATCTCTGTGCCTGCATCACCACCTTCCTGTACTTCCAAGGAGAGGGAAAAGCCAGGGTCCCTACCATTCCGGTGGTCTTTGCTTTGGGGTTCTTCATGATTTGGGTGACAGATTCCCGGACGTCCTTCAGGAAATGTATGGCTGTTCGATTCCGGGTATGGAGTAACGTGATACAGAAATGAATACTGTGGGAGGGGAGAGAGTGGAGTTGCAAAGGTTCTAGGAGAGCATCCCATGAGCAAGAGTCCACATCCTTCCAAGTCAGGGGAATGCTGCACGTGGGTTCCCGCCAACCACGCTGCTCTCAGCCTCTCCATGCGGAGTCTGCCTCAGCGCAGCTGAGCAGGACGGAGAGCCAGAGCCGGCCGGCCCGCCCTCCTTCCTAAGTCAGGGGCTCTGCCCACAGCCATGTTCCCACCAGGGAGAGAGACTCTTCTTTCTTAGATCAACTCGGACAGGTAAGGGCTACTGGGCCGACCTCTTGAGGAGCTTTGGAGCAAAGAAGCCAGGAACACAGCCTGGAAGGAGGAAGGGCACAGGGGTACTCAGAAGGCCCTGGTCACAGGCCTGAGGTGGAAGAAGGGATTGTGGGCATTAAGCAGGCTGGGTGGCCGGCTGGGGCGGACTCCTCCTCTCCAGGCGTGGTGCCTGGGTAGTTAGGGAAGCACAGTAACCGGGATCATGGCAAGCTCTGCCCCATTACAGATCACCAGAGGGTTCTGAGCTAACGATTACTCAGGAATTACAAGGCACTTTGGAAACCCAGTCGGTGGTCGTGTACGGATGGACTGAGGGGCAAAGGGATAGAAAGATAATGCAGGTGGGCTGAGCCCCAGGGGTGTAAGTGGTTGAGTGCGGGACTGCAGTCCGCGGGCTTGGCAGTTCTAATCCAGAGGCTGCTCTCAGGAGCGGCACTGGGTAGCTCCCACAACCACCAGAGACAGTGGTGCACTGCCCGCCCCCCCCCCCCCCCCAAAAAAAAAAAAAAAAGGTAATGCAGGGAAAAAACTCCTGATCACCCTCAGGTCCCAGGAGGCTGTAATGAAGCTTACCTAGGCACTCAAGGAGTTTAAAGCTAATTTAGAAAGGAATACAGACCTTAGAGGCTCCATCTCATAATGGCAGAGGGTAAGGCAGAAGATACTCCTGACTCTAAAAGCAGAAGTCTACTTCAAATGCCCAGGCTCTGAGCAAGCCAAGCTCCAAGGGGAGGCGAAGAAGCGACACCAAGCATACCTGGGCGGGAACTGCAAGGCGTTCATGTTCCACCCTTTAGCAGTCATCAGGTTAAACAGGCGGTAGATGTCAAAGTCACGGGAGCCCAGGGCAATGACGGACAACTGAGGATCCCCGAAGACAAAGATGCCTTTGATAGTCTTCAACCTGAAAACCAGAGGGAGAAGAGAGGCAGTCCAAGCACATAGTTGCCTCCTTAATTGCCTGGGGACCCTGGTTTTCTCATCTTCTAATAGAGGAAAGTAGGCTGGGATCAGAGGGTCGTAGGTGGGGCATGTGTCCATGTTGACGAATAGTCAGAACTCCAAGGCTCACCCAGGTCACGTGCAGCAGTGTCCCTAATTCCAAGTCTATCTGCCCTACCTTTAACTGGTGACATATCCACAGGAACATGCGGGCACCAGGCGGGGCCAAGGAGGACCAGACGCAGTGTTGAGTTGGGACCTCACCACAGACCCCTTGCCCCATTATATGTGCTCAGTGTGTACTTCCCTCCTGGAAAATCCATTTCTCCACCCCTGCAGTGTTGAAAAGCCCAGTCATGCGTGTAACCCCCAGGGACAGAGTACAGTGGCTCTCAATCAGCAGCACAGAGGAACCACACATGGGCGTTTACAAATGGCACTTGGCTCCCTCCCCTTCCCCTTCCAGCATCCCCCAGTCAGGGAGAGGGAGGCTGGGCAACACTCTGGACAGAGGGCACAGCCAGTTCCAGCCGGACAGGAGGCCAGATTTCAACCTCCTCTCTTGCCTACACCCTCTATCACTCCCGAAACTCTCTATTCCCACAATTTTCCAGTGTGATTCCTGGACCACACTCCCAGCTCTGTGAATGCCCGGGGAGTGTAACAGCCATCGGGGATGAACAAGCCCTCCAGGTGAACCGCCTGCATGGTCAGTTAGCACCCTCTGTCTCCTCCATCACTTTGTGTGGCTGCCCTTGGCCAGACGTGTCCAGAAAAGAGGTGGCCTGCAGAGCAGCCCTGATGTCGGGCTCTTCAGCCACCAAGACACTCTGCTGTCACAAGAGGAAGGGAGCTGACTGTCCACCTAAGACAGTACCACACCCCTGCCTGGCCACCCTCCACTGCTAGTCTCAAGGGATTGCACTGGAACTCAACTAAGGGAGCACGAAAATGCTTTTGCCTATGAGCTAAAACAACACCCCAAGCCCAAGGGACAAAGCAGGAGCCCAGTGGCCCACACGTACTCTGATTTGAGGAAGCGAATGGTTTTGATGATCTGCCTGGTCGCCTCAACATAGCCGTTCTCACCGAGGTGCATCAGGGTGGCCCAACAGGCTGCACTAATGCCGCCTGGCCGTGAGCCAGCCATGGTGGGGGATGCATAGATGCCGCCCTGCCAGTCTGGGGCCAAGAAGAACTGGTAGCTCCTGTACTTCTGGTCACTGTACAAGATCACCGAGGAGCCTTTGGGGGCATAGCCATACTGCGCGGGAAGAAGCAGAGAGGTCAGAGTGCAGGCTTATCCAGATGGCTTATCATCTAGTGTCATGCCCTGTTTCCTCCGCAGTTTCTCTGTGGTCTGTTCCACAGTCAGTTTCAAAATTCAAACTCATGTCACGAGGTGGAAAGGGCATATGCAAAGATTTTAAGCAGGACACCACTGACTGGAAGGGGGAGTTCTTGGTTAAAAATTTGGTCTATCTGGAGCAACAAAAATTTTCCTAGAACTCAAAAATAGTATTGTAATGTATTTATTTTAATTTTAAAACGCCACGAGACGTCTGGTCACCTTACCTATGGGGCAGAAAGCCCTGTCCTTTCCCCACAGAGCAGCCGGTGGTTTGAAACTGGCAACCATTTGGATCCCAGTTCAAGGCGTAACCCCCAAACCATGAGCGCTGCTGCTGCTGCACTCTCAGGAATGCCACCACCTGCCCTTCCCCCCCCCCCCCCCCCCCCCCCCCCCCCCCCCCCCCCCCCCCCCCCCCCCCCCCCCCTTCTCCCTGCCACACTCACTAAGCTCAAGGCTTCAGGCAATGTTTTTACAAGGGCACCTGAAGGAGTCACAGAGTGCCTTGGCCAGCCAGCAGACACGCACATCCTCCAGACCCGTGCTAAGACACAGGCTCCGGGTCATGCTCACTGCAGCCTGTCGCCTCTACCTTGCCTCCTGAAGCAGTTGTCTCAATGAGAACAGATGCCAGAAATCTGTGCCTTGAGATGAAGGCCTTGGCCAGTGCTGTCGTGCAGTCAACAGAGCCAACGGGGTCCTTAGGCTCACACTGCTCTCCTGCGTTTGGCTCACCTTATGCGTGTCGGCGGAGATGCTGGTCACGCCCTTCACCTGGAAGTCAAAGGGCTGCTCCAGGGGGTAGCCTGCCTTCTCCATGAAGACGATCAGGAAGCCGCCCAGACAAGCATCTATGTGCAGAGGTATTTTGTACTTGACGGCCAGCTAGTTTGAGAAAACAAGAACATTTTACAAGCTGCAGGGGCAGAGGTGGGCTCTCAATACCAGGCTCGTGTGGTTTCTCTCAATGTTTCTTGAAAACAAACAGAAGGCTGTCTATTTTGTTACGTGCCATATTCATCTCATCTTTAAAGGGCCTTTATTCTTCAAACTGTTCATCAAAACTGTACAATCTCTGTGTTCAAAGTCGCCGTAAAATCCAGTAGGAAGCAGGTGTTGCCCTGAGGGGGAAAGAGGCATGAGGGGCAACCCGCTGAACACTCTTCCTGATAGTAGCTATTCCTGATCTGAAGCTCAAGTTCAATCTCATTGCAGAAGGAGGAGTTCAGACCGAGGCCTCTTCCTTGGACTATTCCTCCCCAAGAAGAGAAGCTAGCCACCAGCGGGCTCTACGTGAGGACCCCACAGAGGCTGCTAGGCTAGCCCGTGGCTCTCGTGTACCTTGGCCACTTCCGGGATCGGATCGATCACACCGTGGGGAAACTGTGGAGCGGAGCAGACGAGCATGGCGGTGTTCCGGGTGATGGCTCTTCTCATGGCCTGCGGAGGCAGAGTGGAGAGGAAAGTGGACATCCATGCCACCACTGTGCTGTCTGCTGCTGCCAAGAGCAACCTGGTTCCTTCCCCTCCACAGCCTGGAAAAAGCCCATCCCTGTGGCAGAGCCTAAACACACCCCAGGGGACCCCTTTCGAGGGCAGGGGAGGAACTGCCTGTGAGCACAATGGGAAAAGAGGCTGTGGGCTGTGTGGAGACTAGAGGACTGGGTCGCAAAAGAGCCAAATCAAAGTCCCAGCCCAAGGTCACTGGTAGGGAAACCAGGAGGGAGGCTGTTCCTGTTGCCCAGATTGTTTCCTCATCAGCAAACAGTAATAAACCCAACAGCTTCAGGACCTTCCTGTATGGACACAAGGCTCAGAAGTCCTTCTGAGAGTTCTCCGAGAACTGCACACTTCTGCACAAATGCCAGGCACAAAACTACCAATGACTGAAACAACAACAACAACAACAAAAGGCCCTGTATCGGGCCAATCAAACCCAGGGTGAGAGTCTCAGGGCCAGTTCCTCCTATACCAATAGAGAAGAGGAAGGTGATGGTGTCAAAGCAAAACCCAAGGTTTTAAAGACCCGTGCTGGGTCATCTCCCCATTGGAAGTCACGTAGCCATGAAAAAACCCAAGCTCCATCAATCACCACTGCCCGTGTCAGTTGACTGTCTCAGTCAGAAGCACGGCCGAGTCGTCCAAGGTAGGCTGGGGATCGAGTCAGTCCGAAGCATTTCCTGTTTCTCAACACGCCCTCCAGGCCGACTCACCCGCACGTCCACCTCCATCATTTTGTTCAGGGGAACTCGCACAATCTTCATCCCAAAATAATTGGCTGCTTTATCAAAGGCTGCATGGGCACTCTGGGGGACCACCCTATGCCACAAGGAGAGAACAGGTAAATTCGGATCAAAATGGGATTTCCAAGAGCCCACCAGTTAGCATCTGATCGAATTACCAGAATACTTCTGATATTATCCCCCACATTTCCCTAAATGGTGAATAGATTGCTTTTACATCTCAAGGAAAACCAGAATGTGATCAACAGACTATCTATAGATTACCAACCATTTGCAGTATTTTCTTCTTGCTTTCTGACTTCCCTGAAACACTCCACTCTTAAAATTACACTGTCTGTGCTAAGTGGGGACCGACCCACTAGGGAATCCCAGGAGAAGAAAACTGGTAGCTGTCTGCATCCTCTTTGACGAAGTATGAACAACAGCATAAGACGGGGCAACCAATTCCTAACCAGTGACCCTGGGGAGAAAGCCCTGTCCCCAAAGAGAACGCATCCCCACGTTGTATCAGGAGGGGCTGGAGAAGGGGCATCCAAACCACAGGCCCAACTCTCAGAGGTTCTTCTTGGGTTTGATTTTGTTCCTCTCAGGTGTTGGGCTGAGATTTTCCTAAGGGGGACCCTGGGGCAGTCTGTTTAGGCATCTTTTGCAGACCTGAGATGAGCAATCTTTCCTGAGACTCCAGATCGCTTAACCTAAATGACACAGGGCTCACAAAGATAGCCCTCCCACTCTGGTCCCCTCGGAGAGAGGGCTCTCCCCCCTGCTGCAGGACTGAGCACGTATAAACTTGGGCTGGGGCAGGGACTTTACACTTGGCTGCTGGTCCGTTTAGCCCTTTGCTGGCTGGGCGGCGCCAAGAGCTGAGTGGGCAGGACAAAGGGGAGAGTGGGCTGCGTGTGTCAAGAGGAAGACTTATGGTCTGGCCCAGTTTCACTGGCAGTGCTCCTCCACCCAGATGTGACACGAGAGGAACACACCGCCATGAGTACGTACATCTCTGGGTTTTTGATTCCATTATCAAAGGCCAGGTCCCGATATGCTTTGCAGGCCATCAAGATGCTTTCTGTGCCGCCAGAGGTCACCTAGAATACAGAGGAGAGACCATGTGGGGTCGAGAGCTGGAAGAGCGTTCAGCACGCACCTCCTTCAAGCCTTGGCGTTTCTGACCCAGACACAGAGGGGAGCTGGTTAGCATGTCGCGCGGCACACATGGGAGGCAGCAGGTGAAGAGAAAGGGGGATTTGCTAGCTAAGTCCAGAACCAGTTCAGGAAAGGGTCAAAATTACAAGAGTGAGCAGAAGGTCCACACTGTCCAGACACAGACATTCTGGTCCAGGGCCCATCTATGTGCAACCATTTCCTCCTCCGTCTTCTCATCTAGTCTGTTTGTGCTCACACACGACTCTCTACTCCATTCAAAAGCATCAGACTCACAGGGCTTGGACTTCTAAACGTCGAAATCCTTTCAGGAAGGTGAAGCGACGGCACGCCCCACAACTCTGGTAAGCTGTGTACCACTGTGGCTGCAACATGGCTTCAAACGAAACAATGTGGCGGCACAGGACTGACTGGTGATGCTAATTCCGTCCTACACAGGGTCCTCTGAGTGGGAACTGAACTCGGGCGCCCAATTAGAGCAGTGCAACGCGTAGGTGGCACTCACAGTTTGCGCTTTCTGGATTCCACGGGGACGGAGGTGACCTACTCAAGCTACTGCCCTCCGATGGTCTGTGAAACTTGAGAAAACTGGTTTCCTAAAGCCATCTTGAAGTTAAAACAATGGTTAAGAGGTTTAATAATGGTCATTTTGTCTCAGGAGCTGTGCGTGTTTCTTTATTGGTTTCAATAAAAGAATAATCTATGGACAGTTTTGGCACATAGACCTCCACAGTCGGATGAGGGTTATCTTTTAGGGCAAATCAGCCACTGTTCTTCAAGGAAATGATGCCTGGTCACAGCTATTATTGAACTCATTCTGGGCTTGTTTCCCTTACACACAGTCACTGAACAGTCTCTTCAATAAAGTCCTACTCGGATATGAGATACGTGACAGTTCTCCACAGTCCCCACACTGTGTTGAATCGCCTTCCTTTGGAATGGCTGCCAATACGGGTGGGTCTCTACTTTCCCAATAGGGAAAGGCTACTTTCCCAATTTCTTGGCACAGACGAGTGAGCCCTTCGCTTATAGCGTCCATCCGCAGAAATGGATTCCAGGCAGGAAACCTATGGGGCAGTTGGCTCTTTCATACAGGGTCACTATTCCTTGGCACTGACTTGACCGCACACAAGAAAAGGCTCCACACTAACAAGGATCGGGACAAATTTGGTCATCCCGATACTCCGAGCAGAGTCATGGAATGAGGGCCTCGGTGACGCAGACTATGAACATGCCCTGCTGCTAATCAAAAGGGTGGAAGTTTGACTCAGCCCACAGGTGCCTCGAGAGAAAGGCTTGGTGATTGAGTTCAGAAACATTTGTCACTGAAAATCATACAGGACGCAGTGCGACCAACACCTGATAGGTGGATAGGCACAACCAGAAGTCAACTCAAATACAAGTGGGATTTTAACATATTAGTAGCTGGCACCTATGAGGGACCCATTTAACATTTCTTCATAACAGATTTCACCTTCATTAAATCACGGTCTTCACAGGCATTTTGTAGTCATCTGCCTATGTTTCGGTAATATCTGAGAAAAAGAAAATCTTCAAAGTACTGAGGTAGATGAACTCTGTAGTTTTTTTTAAGTGCTTTTTTTTGTTTGTTTGTTTGTTTTTGGGGGGGGCATCACTGCCCTCTGGTGGTCGTGGGAGCTACCCAGCTTTGTTCCTGGACAGCTGCTGCTGGATTTGAACCGCCAACCCCATTGGCCGCATCAGGCACTCAACCACTACGCCACCAGGGCTCAGCCCAAACTCTGTAGTTTTTATCATCCCTAGAGACTCAGAAAATCTTAGATAGGAGATAAGTGTTTAATTTACAAGGAAGAAAACTCAACTGCTGGAAGACCACAGCCGCCCAATATCATATTTTAACAACTACTGGTAAGTAAAACTGAGAGTGATTATCCAGTGTGGCCTAAGATGAGATGGAATGAGAAGAGTAATTACTAAAATTTCCTAAAACCCACAGGGAGGCCAAACATATGACTGGATACAAAGTCCCAGTAGCCAGAAGAAACCATTAACTGAGAAAAGAAAGTCAGGCCTTTCATTCACTCAGGAAGTCCTCATGAAGCATGTGATCATTTATTCATAGACATGCATGTGTTCAGCTGGTCACCAAGGCACTTGCTTTGTGGGCTGTGCATTCCAAGTCGCAAAAGGGCAAGTGCTTAGAGTTGAGGTCAGTTCTACAGAGCAGCAGCATGTCCTGTGGTCTGGCATCCAGTCTGACTCAGAAGGTCACATGAGGAGGCAAAGTCATGAAAGGACCAGCAGTGTTCAAATCTTCAGTCCTTAGACACAGACCTCAGCAAAAATACTCCCAGACCTCTGCTCATCTACTCCACGTAGCCTATGTTTATGACTACTCAAATCCAAATCATCATTTGTAGGCAAATGCCAGTATGCTTCTGATGGGAAAAGCAAGGCCATGTAAACTCTAATTTTTATGTCGGACTCCGCCACTTCTATATTTCCATGTGCTGCCACGCCCGCAAGTTTCCCTTCACTCCATGTCCAAAGTTAATGAAATGGAATTGCAAAGTTAAAAAACACAACTCAGAAGCCTCAATAGCTACGTGTGCTGTTATTCAGCTTCCTCCCCCTTCTAGACAAAACTCTCACAATGGAATATGATCTGGAGTTCGGAAAACAGAGCCTCGGGGGTGACTGCTACCTGTTCAAACCCACTGGCTGTGCTTTCTGCTCCTCCAGCGGGGGAGGGGCTCACAAATCCACAGAGGGAGCTCTGCTCAGCCCTACACACCTCACCTCAAGGGCAGTGAGGGTTCTTTAATTTTGCTTCAGAAAACCAGAGCAGGACGTAGCTCCCTTGGGGGCTGCTCTTGAAGATGTTGTTTGGATCCAATGACGCGTCCACAAGCTAAGACTCACTTTCAGACAACGGTGATCTCATTGGTCTGGTAACATATACGGATGGCTCTTGAACCCTTTTTACGTTGGTGGGAGGGGCAGGATTGGCTCTTGTATCTCAAGTTTGCCGACCCCTAGTCAAGAGACTCTGCATCCAACCACAGGCAGCCCAAAGAGAAAGGCTGGGGTGGTGGAAATCGCCGACATCATAGCCCATAGATAGTGCCAGGGCCGCCTAGAAAAACAAATGCCAGGAGGAAGAGACTCCCTGGGACAGGACTTTTTAATATGGGACTTCGAGTTCCAATGACATAGATTGAAAACCCTGAGGAAGCCTCCCGACAAAAAGCCTCCGTGCAACAACAGAGGCCACGTGTATTCGAGGCCTGAATTCACACTGTTCTGTGATGGACGGTCACAAAATGAGCATTTCACGTCACTTGGTTTCATTTTTATAGCACTGTCCAGCAATGTCAAGGAAATCACAAAGCTTCTCTGAAGAACTGCCATGTTAATCCTGAGTCAAAGTTAAGAGCTGCTTACAGGACGGGGAAATAAATCACAAATATAAGGAAATTGGACTTCGAGAGTAAAATCAGCAAAAACAACCAACAGCAGAAAAAGGTTAATATTCATGGATAGCTAAATAATGAGCTATAAAATGATCATGTGGAGTATATCTAAATAAGCAAAACATACTAGCAAAATGATAGGCCGAGAAAAGCGACTTTAAGAGTTAAGCCTTGCTCAGCATTATAAAATTAACGTAATACACAATATCAACAGAACAAAGGAATCATCTATAGGATCATCTCTACAGATGAAGAAAAAGCATTTGATAAAAGACAACACCTTTTCTTGATGAAAGCCCAACACAAGAATGGAATCTAAAGAAATCCCTCAGTAAGATTCAGGGAACATTTGGAAAGCCGGCACTCAGCATAATACTTAATGGAAGAAACCTGAAAGCTTGCCTCTTGAAATTGGGAAGAAGACAATAATATGAACAAATGTACACTAGCTGGACAAACTAGATGAAGTAGGCAAATTCTCAGAAGTACATACCCTACCCAAATTCCCAAAAGATGCACAAGTGAAGAAAGGGAACCACTGATGAACCACAATAAAAGCCCCGACGCAGACAGTTTCGCTATCAAGTCTTTCTAGAAAAAACTGAAACCATGCTCTTTCAATACCGTTTAAACTCTTCCAAAGGAGTACTCCATAATTCAGTGTATGAAGCTAACATAGCCCTGACACCAAAACCACAATTATAAATAAAAACTATAGGGGCTGAGCCCCGGTGGCGTAGTGGTTGTGCGCGGGACTGCGGCCCACTGGGATGGAGGTTCAATTCCGGCTCCCAGGAGCAAAGGCTGGGCCTCCTACTCCCACCACCAGGGCAGTGATGCCTAAAAAAAAAAATAAATAAATAAATAAATAAATAAATAAAAACTATAGGCCAATATTTCTTATGAATACAGATATTGAACAGACTCCAATAGCAATATTAAAAGCCATGCACCATGATCAAGTGGGATTTTTTGTAGGCATACAGGGAGAGTTCAACCTCAGGAAGCCAACAAAGACGTAGAATGACAAGATCATCATCTGTGGATGAAGAAAAAGCAAAAAGCATTTGATGCAAGCCAATATTCTTTCTTGATAAAAGCCCTACAGATCTGGAATAGAAGGGAGACCAAGATTCGGGGCACATATGAACAGTGAACAACCAACATTATTACTTTATAGAGAAAGACTGAGAGGTTTCCTCTATCTCAGAACTGGGGACAAAACAAGAGAATCTGGGGGCTGAGCCCCGGTGGCGCAGTGGTTGTGCGCGGGACTGTGGCCCACTGGGATGGAGGTTCAATTCCAGCTCCACAGGAGCAAAGGCTGGGCCTCCTACTCCCACCACTTGAGGGCAGTGATGCACCCCCCCCCCAAAACAAAACAAAAAGTTAAAAAAAAAAAAAGGAGAATCTGTTCTCACCACTTCTATTCAGTAATATATTAGACCCTGTAGCCAAAGCAGTAAGAAAAAGCAACAAAAAGTATCCTGTTTGGAAAAGATCAATTAAAATCCTCTCTCTTCACAGATATGATCATGTATAAATGTATACACACACAAACAGGCTTCCAAAAGTTCTGTGGACAAAGGAATTAATGTGATTCTCTATATAAAAAATCCAACATTCCACAACAAATTTTCTAGAGCCAAGAGAGGATTAGCAAAGATGGAGAGTGAGAAGTCAACAAACACGATCAGCTGGGTTTCTAAACACCAATAAGGAGAATCTGAAAGGGAAATTAGGGAAACGATTCCATTTACAATAGCATCTAAGACAATAAAATGCACAGGATAAATCTAACCAAGAAAGTGGGGGAATTATATGATGAAAACAACAAAACACTTGTGCAGAACTACACAGCAGACATGGACCCCGTCCTCACCCCACCCCACAAACAGGCTCTAAGAGGGCCAAGGAACCTGTAGCACAGAGGGTGTTCATGAAATCCCTGGACCCTTCTCTCTCCTAGCCCTGCTTGGACATGCAGCCTAGCCCTTCCTCAGAACTTCTGAAGCAGTGGTGGTGCCCCCTGCTAATGGCTACGGCACACAGAAGGAAGTACTGCGATGGTGGAAGAGTTCTGAGTGCTGACTGCTGTAGTGGTTCCACAACTCTCTATGTGTACTAAGCCTCGCTGAGCTATAAAACAACAATCAAAAATACTGATGAAAGAGGTTAAAGAAGACTTCAATAAATATAAGGATGTTCCATATCGGTGGACTGAATTAATACTGTTAAGATGCCAACACGGCCCAAAGTGATCTGTAGATTCAATGCAATCCCAATATAAAACCACTACGTCTTCTTTGTAGAAATGAACTTTTAAAACCTCCAACTTCATAGGGCAAGGTAAAAGACCCCAAATAAGTGTTGAAAGAAGAACAAAAGGGCTGAGTCCCGGTGGCGTAGTGGTTGTTCGCGGGACTGTGGCCCACTGGGTCGGACGTTCAATTCCAGCAGTGGGGCTGGGCCTCCTACTCCCACCACCAGAGAGCAGTGATGCCCCCTCCCCCCCCCAAAAAAAAGAAGAAGAACAAAGTAGGGGACTCATACTTCCTGGTTTTAAAACACACTAGAGCTACAACTATCCCCAAGCTTGGTCCTGGTCACACAGGGGACACACAGATCAAAGGGATACAACTCAGAGTCCACATAACTGTGGCCAACTGATTTCTGACACAAGTGCTAAGTCCGTTGGATGAGGAAATAAACAGTATTGGGAAAATTGGATTTACAAATGGAGAGAAATGGAGCAGACCCAGGCCTGACACTACCAAAAAATATAATTCAAAATGGATTAAAGGTCTAAATGTACAAAGTGAAACCATAAAATTATTAAAAGAAAGCAGGGTCAACACCTTTAACAATATATTTTCTAATATAATAAATGTGCAAAAAACAAAAGATAAATGAATGGGAACTCAAAAACTGAGAAACTTCTATCCATCAGAACACTGCAAAAAACTGAAAAGGCAAGCTACTGACTAGGCAGTGGTTTTCTTTTGGAAGTGTGTGGGACAGTGATTTTCTTTTTCCTTTTTTTTTTTTTTGGCATCACTGCTCTCCGGTGGTGGGAGTAGGAGGTCCAGCCCCACTGCTGGAATCGAACCTCCGTCCCAGTGGGCCGCAGTCCCGCGCACAACCACTACACCACCGGGGCTCAGCCCAAGGGACACTGATTTTCAATCTGTGGGTCACGACCTTTTCGGGGATTTCACAGGGGGTCACCCAATACATAACAGTAGCAAACTAAAGTTAGTGGCAGCGAAGATAATTTTATGACTGAGGGTCACCACAACATGAGGAACTGCATTAAAGGGTCACAGCATTAGGAAGGTCCAGGATCACTGGACTATCAGAATATCTTTGGAAAACAAGAATCTGTATGTGTCTGTTTATTGTATATACTTAACAACAAAAATAACCCATTCATACAACAGGCAAAGGACTTGAACAAATCATCAAAAAGAGATTCAAATGGCCACCAAGACACTGAACCGATGCTCCATGCCATCAGCCCTCAGACGGATGACGCAAGCCAGCACCACAAGGAGGTGTACTTCACACCCACTGGATGGCGAAGTTACAAGAAGTTACAAGGTCAAATGTTGGTGAGGGAGCGGGGAACGGGAGCCCATGTTCACTGCTGGTGGGGATGCAAAAGACAGCTCCTTGAAAAACTGAAAACAACTATCATATGAATCCGTAAGTCCACTCCCAAAAGACTTGAAACAAAGACTCAAAGAATCTTACATTACAAAAGGGAATAAAGGAAAGAACTAGGAGACAAAGGACATTTATAGATGTCTAAATACACGCATGTACATGTGTAAATGTATTTATTTATAATGATAGGGAAACAGATCAGGTGTATATATTTATATGCTAAGTATTAAGGCAGCAGATGAATATTTGGGCCTCTCTCTATTTAAGTTCTCGCTCAATGTAAGAACACTTTGTTCCAATAAACCGTTATTCTGTGAAGCTCACCTTCCCTGACACAATCACTGAAGACAAAATGGGTGCACAAGCAAATGTGATGAAGAAAGCTAATGGTGCCCGGCTATCAAGATACAGTGTCTGGAGTCTTAAAGGCTTGAAGAATAACAGGCAGCCATCTAGATGAGAAACAACAAAGCCCACATGGAAGAAGCACACCAGCCATGTGTCAATGGGATAAGGTATCAGACATCAAAGATCCAGAACAAAAACTCATATCGATGTTAATGAGGGGAAAGGTAGAGAGGGACTCAAAGCCCATCTCTAGACAATCGGACATTCCCTCAGAGAAGGGGCACAAGGAATAAATGAACCAGTCAGGGAGAAGTACAGCACTGATAAAACATAAAACTTTCCCCTAGTTCTTCAATGCTTCCCCGCCCTGCACCCCCACTATCAAGAGTCTAATTCTATCTTACAAATCCAGCTAGACCAGAGCTTGTACATCGGTACAGATAAGTGTTCAAAACACAGGGAATCCAGAAGAGATAAACCCCGCAGGACCAATAGTGAGAGTAGTGATACCAGAAGGGGAAGAGGAAGGTAGGGGTAGCAAGGGGGAACTGA
>PVJH01024669.1:0-32750 GCA_004026705.1 Nesogale talazaci
AGGAGGAGGAACCCCGAGGGGGAGAAACCCAAAGCTTTTATAGTCTATTTTAGGCGTGGCTCTATGTGATAGGTGCAGAGGCTCTATTGCATCACCAGTTACTCTTGAGTATGCGCAGTGCTACTTGTTTATCACTTTTGACTAGGAGTTAGGGTGCGGCCAGGCGCCATCTTATGATGGCAAAGGCTGTTCTCACACTTTAAAATCAATTTTATCCAAGATTAGGATTGCTGCCCCTTCTTTTTTTTAATTGTTGTTTGCTAGATATGTCTTTCCCCAGCCTTTGATTCTCAACCTGTAGTCTTGTTGTGTATCTTTTATTGGCAGCAGATTGATGGGTTGTGCTTTCTTAGCCGATCGGTTAGCCTCAGTCTTTTAATGCCTTAGTTCAGTACATCTATGGAGTATGTGATGCCATCTTATACCTTTTGTGCTGGATGTTTCCCTATCTCCTTTTCTTTTCAGTGTGGTGTGCCTGTGTCTGTGAGGTTTGATCACTGATTTCTTTCCACCCTTAAGCCAATCCTGTCTTAGGGACTGTTTTCTCTTTCTTGCCTTTTGGGTGAGGTTGTTCTATGTGGCGGTCTCTTTGTGCTTGATGAGTGCTGTTCTTGTGCGTATACTGGGTCAACAAGGATTTTTTTTGGACTGAGTTTCTTCTAACATATTCTTTGAGTTTTTTGTTTTTTTTTTTTTTTGTCTAGGAAAACTCTTACTTACTTGATAGATAATTTGGCTGGGTAGAGAATTCTTGGGTTTGCATTATTTTCCTTCAATTTTTGGAATATATTACTACACACTCTCCTCTTCCTTATAGTTTCCATTGATAGGCCTGAGAATATTCTTATTTGGGAATCTTTATACGTGATTGCTTATTTTTCCTAAGTTTCTCTCATGATTTTCTCCTTTTCCTCAAAGTTGGAAAGTTAAACTATTCTGTTTCTTGATGACTTCTTGAGATTCAGTCTAGCAGGTGTTTTTTTCAGCCACCTGAATGGTTGCCAGGTTTTCATTCATTAAGCTGTAGAAGCTTTCCTCCAAGAATTTCCTGATGCTTGTTGTAGATGACTTCTTTGTTGTGTCTTTCTCTGGTAATCCAATTATTCAGGTATTGTTACTCTCTTATATTTTATTCAATTTTTCCTCATGATCTTATTAGATTTTTATTCATGTTTGTTAAATTCCACATTGCTATCCTCTAGGTCACTGCTGCAGTCTTCTGCTTCCTCCAGTCAACTTGCAAAGTCCATGAGTCTGCTCTGATTTTTGATATCTCTTTCCCTTTGGTGTATGGACTTTATCTCATCTATCATTTCATCCTTTTTCTGTACTGCTTCCCTCATATCCTGTATGACTCCAAGCAGCATTCTGAATATTTCTGTGGTATATCAATGTCTGCTTCTTCTATGCACATTGCTAGATTCAGGACATCTCCTGTCTTTGCTTTTTGTTTCTCCTGGGTGTTTTTGTTGTTATTGCTGAGGTCATTGGGACTGATTGCTATTTGCGTTGTATTGTTTTAGAGGAACCAGATGTCATTTTCCACACAGTTGAAGAGCACTAGATCACTCTGGGAGACTTATATGAATGTGTCTTCTTACTTTCTGTGACTAATTTCACTATGGAATTTGCCTACCACTTTATCCTCCTGTGGGTTCACTCTTTCCCCGGTGAACCAACATTCCATTTTTTGGAGGGCAAGTTGGACGGTCCTGTCAGGGACCACTGGTTGGATTGCTGTGAACACACAAGAATAGTGTTTTATTGGGTGCTCTCACTGGAAGCTGTGATGGTGTAGTCCATGGCAACCTGGGGTACCAAACAGATTGTGTACAGGTGTCCTCTGCAAGGAGAGTGACACAGAAGGCTAATGGGTTGCCTGCTTTGTGTAGAACACTAATAATCCTGGGTGGAATCTATCCTGATGAAGTAGATTCTGCAGAGGTTGGGAAGTGGTTGTTGGAGCAGGGTGGAACAATGGCTAGTGTGGACTGAACTGCCTTTGATTGTGTGTGTACACAAAGGCAGGCAGAAGGAAGTTTCCTCATCAGGTGGAGCCACAGAGAACAATTCCCCCATACACACAGACAGAAATTCCTGTAAGAAGTTTGGCAGACTATCCCCAGTAGAGGGTGGGTGGACTTCTCCAATCTTGGACTACACTGCACAGTGTGGGGCTCTCCTGACTGGGTGTGGCAGGCATAATTGCCCTAAGTTAGATACAGTGGTTTGGCGGTCCACAAAGGCATGTGAACCAAGAGGAAAAACACCAAAGGACTAAGCCCACTGAAACTGGGGGGAATAGAGAGAAGGGAGGGAACCAAAAGTAACTCTACAGCTAAGCAGCAATAACTGCCCATGGGGCTCCAAAGGTTTAATTCCTGCCCCAAGCTGGCAGCAAGCAAGAGATAAAGCCTCTGTGCCAGCTCCAATTGACCCCGACTCTAGTGGACACAATGGTCGGGCTAGGGTCACATCATAGCCACCCATCACTGTGGTAAGCCAATAGTCCCAGTCTCTGAAAACCTAGTGGATCTGTGCATGCTCATCTTTATGATGCTCCGCCTATAATCTGGCAGTGTTGAATTTTCCTCTTAGTTACTCTGTTGGGCTGATTTCTGTGGAGTCCCTTCAGTCTGCGTCACTCAGTCACCTTCTTCCCCACAGCTTTTTTAAATATAGTTAAACCACTGAATAACATGGTAGGTGAATTATATATCACTCAAACTACTAAAAATAAAGTACACAAGAACACATATTTAAAATTTTGGAAGTAGTAAGCCATATCTCAGTAAAGCAAACACAGTTTCAGTGAGTTAGAACAGACTCATACTAATCACTACATTGGACTTCTGAAACTCTAAACTCTTTGGGGGCAGGCAGCCTCATCTTTCTTCCACAGAGTGACTGATAGGTTTGAGCCACTGACTTTGCACTTAATTATCCAATGCTTAACTCACAAAATCACTTGGGTTCTGTTATCACAATGAACTGATGTTTTTAAAAGGCATTGGAAGAATTGTTGGACAAAAAAAATGGGGTGTTTCAGAGGATGTTGATTTCATTTCTTGATATGGGCTGTGTAATATATAGATATGGTATGTTTTTAAAACAAAACAAAACAAAACAAAATCTTCCTCCAGACTTCTTAACCCTAAATAGTGGCTTGCATGGCTTAAAAAATAGGAGCAAATGTCAAAAGAAAATGGAGTTTGACATGATAGTTTGAATAAAGTTGAATAAAATTTGAGTGACAAATAAGTTCATATAAAAAAAAGAATTAGAAAAGTGACATAGTGGTTAAGCACTGGTCTGCCAACCAGAAGTTGGTGGTTATCTCTCTCCACAAGATTTATAGCCTTACCAAATCTATGAAACAGTTCTACTCAGCCCTATTGGGTCATCATGAGATGAAATGGACTCCACAGCAACAAGTTTTGATTTAATTTTCTGTTGGCATTTTCAGTTCACAGTAAGAAACTTGAACAAGGAATTTGGGTTCAAAGATCTTCTCAGTTCTTCAAAGCCACAAGGCCCATTACCACCTCTTGCTTCCCTTGACAAATTCCATATACTCTTTATATCTCGTCTTACATGCCATTTTTGGAGGCTTTCTATGATTCTCTAAATGAGACGTGTCTGTTTTTTCCATCACACTTATCACAGTTTATTTATTGATTTGTGTTTATTTGTTGGATATCTGTCTCTCCCACTAACCAACAAACAAACACCATGAGAAGAACTGTAGTCATTTAGTTTAGATCTGAATTATGTGCCTCATTTATTGTAGGTAGCTAGGTATAGACTTTCAAAATGAATTAAGTTAATTGATTAATATGTTTGATAAGAAATGATCAATGATAAACCTAACACCTGGATTTCAGTTTTCTGACCCATCAAGCCTCTTATGTATTTCAGAGTATATATTATCCACATCATATCATCTTATAGTTAAAAATATGCCATCCTTTTTAAAACCTTCCTTCCTAACCGCAAGCTAATTATTTTAGCTAAAAGAACTATGTGTTTTATGTTACTATATGCTCTACTACTTTGCCTACTACTGGTTAATGAATTAAAATAGCAATCCGCATATGATGCCTAATGTGCACCATGCATTGTGTGAAATGGGGCAATGTGTATTTGAGACATTGTGCAAACACCATATTGTAGTCTGGCCCTTCTTTCCTTTAAGTACCTCCAATGAGCCTCACGCCTGGCATTGATAATCAGCATGCTGAGAGGAGGACTCCCTTTCATGTTTGATGCTCAATTCACATCACTAGCAAGTTCTCTATATCGGTGATAAATCACTCTCCTGTTCTCATTAGCCATCTAGCTTCAATGGAACCAACCCTTTAATAGCTCACAGAGATGCTTCTTTGTTTTTATCGACAGTTGTGATCGCTGTGTGGGACAAGTCTAAACTGTGAGTGATAGCATTCACTGATTTTCCACCTTTGACTTGTTTAATAAACTTATGTTTCACTTCCAAATTGATACTTGTCTTTTGCCTCCTGATGCTGCTGTCACCAGCACTAGTTTTTGGGTTTGGAAGACACATTGCACTTCACACTTATATGTTAGAAAATTAAACAGAGATGTGTGATAGCTAACATTGGAAGTCTATGAGTTGACCATACTCTGCTTACTGTATACATAAGCTTTTCAGGTAAAGAGCATAGTGTAATAAATACATTATCAAGGAACACAGCCATTAATTATGCATCAATGCATAGGTGTTATAAGTTACACATGTACTACAGTATTATATGCCAAAAGCATTATGTAAACTAGAGGTAGGTAGTGTGGGTTGTGTTCAGGAAGCTGTTATTGTGTTATAATGTTCAATTATCTGATGGGATTTTTGAAATCTGCTGTAGCATTTTTGGGATCATGAAGTTATATGTGGTCAGACATTGTCAAAATGATTATGTGGCACATGACTATATTATAATGACAATGATAGCAAGATCATAATGATGTCTTGCATTGATTGAGGGCTTATTATTTGCTATGCTGCATGCTAAATGCTTTAAATTACTGAAATCATCTTAATCTTCATGACAACTATGTAAGAATGCTATGATTATTACTCGCATCTTACAGATGAGGGCCAATTTCACAGTAACTGTTAAGAGACTGTGACAGGCTGTCATTCTTAACAGTCTAACTGGATCATAAAATTTCAGTTTATAAAAATATATTTCTTAAATATCATTTTAGTACAAAAGGGTGCATTTGTATTGATGGTTACAAGCTCCCTGGTCAGATGTCCTTTTCTGAAGTGCACACCAACAGCTGTGAAGAAAGGCTGCATTGGAGGGGTGCAGCTGAAGAGGAGAGTTAGAGAAAACCCTCGAGTGACTTCCATCCCCAGAACCTCAGCTTTAGAAAAAGAAGAAAAGGTTATCTATACCTTCTACTTCATACCCTTTGAGAAATAATAAAACTTTGAAGCGAAACAACCCAAGTTTGTCAGAAAACAAATGTTTTTAAAATGATATAATATTAATATGATCTCAAAGCTTACCTAAGAATCATTAGAATCTTGATCATTTATACTTATACTAGATTCAAACAGTGCTATAAGCATTTTTAGTTTAAAAAAAGTACTATATTTGTTTTTCTTAATGGACCATAAAAACACCAGTTCCTTTGGGGGAAACCTTTTTACAGAATTTATTAACCTAATTTTGTTATTTTAATTTAAGCAATTGTAGGGCAGAACTGAAGAAATAGAAAGTGTTGAAAAAATGGCATTGAAGCCTTCATTTCTGTTGTAAGCAACCCTCATTTCAAAACCACTAACGCCTTTAGATTTGATTTGATTTCTGTGTGGTTTCATTAACTACACAATCTATAATTCAAGAAAGATATGTTTTCAGAGAAAGTGTCACTGTGATTTGGCTAGGGTGGTCACACTGTGAGATGTGGGTGGCACAGGGATACAGATGCTCTCGTACGGACCAAGGACCAGTCTGTCCGCTGTAGAGAATTTCAGCAATATGTGTCAATCTCACGCATGTTTTCATGATAGCCCCCACTATCCGCTCTCCCTCATTTGGCCACTCAGGGAATGTAATCACTGTGCTGATAATGAAAGTCTTACCCATGGTGAGAAGTCCTCTTTATGATACATTGGGGGAAACTTTTTATATTGCTTCAGTAATGCTAAACCTTCAACCTGCTCTTTCTAGGGCAAATACTGCCCTCCAAAATTTAATTGGCCAGAATCCTATGTTGACCCAGAAGGAATAAAATGCTCAGAATAAACCACTCACCATTAATGTTTTCAAGGCATCAAGGTATCATTTTGTACCTGGAAAGAGGTAATTTACCACATAGTACTTCGTAGGAGTTCCTGACTGAGCAGTTTACTCCTAGGGAGAATGTAACTCACCCTGGTTCACTATAGAAACAGCCTCCTATTATAATCAGGATTATTATCCTCCATTTACTCCCTTTTCTGCTGGAGTCTCTCAGTAACAGCTGGGGGCCTCATTTATAAACGACCTGTGCTGTAAAATGCCCATGATGCTCACAGTATGAAAACATAGGAACACAGTTTATCCTGAGGCATATTATTATTTTATTATTATCTTATACTTATTTGGTGCATTTTATCCAGGGGTCTAGAGGCATTTCATAAACTTTAAATAACCAGTGAGTATAAATCTATGTCAGTGTCTGTAAGTTATAGTTTCCTTAATAATAAAAATGACAGCAGAGATTTGTAAATTATATTTATAGCTAACATTTGAGAAGGAAAGGGCATGCAATAATCATGAGGAAATGCTAATGTGTATTCTTTTATTATTGTTATTATTATTTTGATATTAACTAGATTTGGGGGTTTAATTGAATAAAATACAACCATTTGCCTGCAATAACATCCCAATAAAAGTTATTGATAGATTGCTGAAATTTTATTTTAATTGTGGAAAATAGGGTTAACTTAGATTTCTGCAATCTAGTTAGTTTTTGGTTTCCATTCTTAAGAGAACAAACCTTTTCTTTGTTTTTGTTGCTGTTGTTTTTTGTTTGTTTGTTTGGGGGAGGGCATCACTGCCCTCTGGTGGTCATGGGAGATACCCAGCCTTGCTGCTGCTGGATTTGAATGTCCAACCCAGTGAGCCGCAGTCCCACACTCAACCATTACGCCACTGGGGCTCAGCCCGAGAGCAAACTTTTTCATGAATATTTAAGAGACCAATTTGAACCTCTATCTTACTTGTAAAAACCCAAATTCACCTGTTGACACTCACAGATAGATCCTAGATTCATAATTCTTCCAATAGACTTTTTCTCTAATGTCTTGTCTCTAGTGAGTTTCTAATTTCCAGAATCCTTTAGTCCATGGAGCTCCCGATTGCTGCCCGTGCTGCTCCAGCTTCTCTCCATGCTATCTATAGACAGTGTCTGCCTTCATTCTTTCACCTCACTGGCCAAACCGAACACCTCAGATTCACAAAGTTTTGCCCATCCCATCGTTGAATAGAGATGACTTTTTAAGCGAGGTCTAGAATTTGCATCCACTTTAGCAATCTGAAAAATATACAGGAGGCTTCAAAAAGTCCAGGGAACAGGTTATTACTGCCTAGTTCCATCTTTACATTGTGAAACCTTCTCATAATTAACATGTCTTTCCACTAAAACTTCTTGACTCCACTTCAGTTTTTAGCCCTTAAATTACCACATTTTCCTGTGAGTTGCTTGTATTGGGGTGGTGCTCCAAGAACCCATGTCACCAGTGTTTCAAATGCCAGCAGGATCACCTAAAGTGAACAGGTTTCAGCAGAACTTCAAGGTTAAGAACAGACTGTGAAGAGAAGATTGGCTTCCCAATTCAAGGAAGAAGCCACTGAAAACCTTATGCATGTAGCTTGTAAGTATTGTTGGATTCTGGAGGTCTAATGAATGGAAGCAGAGATAGGGCCAGAGGATGGGCCCCTGCATGGAAGTTACTTGAAATGTGATTGATGAAGAGCTGTTTTCTCAAGGTGTAGTTGAGTCTGATGACATCAATGGAGTAAAGCATGTGGGAGTGCAGTCTTCACTTGCTGATAGGACACAATTCAGAGTGAGAAAAAAACAGCTGGAAAAATCTACTAATAATCAGAACTTGGAATGTATGAATATGATGCTTTTAAAATTGCAAGTCATAAAAAATACAATGTAATACATCATTATGTATTGATTATATTTTAGGCATTTGTGAGTAGAAATAAGTTGGTATTGGCAAGATCAATGGCTTGTTCAAAGCAAATACCATTTTTTTTCAACAAATACGCATGAACTTCTCCAGAGGGAATACAAAGAAATAAAATCGACTACAACTCTATGAAGAGACAATGGAGAGGTTTAGTATTAGCTGCAAAAACTAGGCCAGGGACTGACTATGTAACAGACCATCAATTGCTCACGTGGAAGTTCAGGTTGAAGCAGAAGAAAAATTTTAAAGTCCACGAGGGTCAAAATATGATTGTGAATCAATCTTACCTGTATTTTGTGAACATCTCAAGAATAGATAAGCTGCATTGTACACTAATGACAGATGACCTGATGAGCTATGGGAGGCCAGGAAGAAGATCATTCTTGAAGAAAGCAAATGGTCACTCATAAGACAAGATTAAAAGGTATGTGAGACAAGACTCTAAACTTGTTCCTAACTGTGGAGTACTGAGAGCACATGGAAGAAATAAGAAAAGAGCAAAATTAGAAATTTCAAAGAGCAGTGCAAGAAGACAAAGTCAAATCCGAACATGAAATGTGCAAAGATCTAGCTACAAAATGAAAAAGGAAGAAATTCTTAGTATGTCTTAAAGCAAAAGAACTTAAAAAGATAAAATAAAAAAAAAACAACAAAAGAACTGAAGGAAAAATTCATGTCTTGAGTTGCTGCAGTACATACTCATCAATAGACTGAGTTTTTCAGCATATTTTTTGGGGGGGAGGGGCATCACTGCTCTCCGGTGGTGGGAGTAGGAGGCCCAGCCCCACTGCTGGAATTGAACCTCCGTCCCAGTGGGCCGCAGTCCCGCGCACAACCACTACGCCACCGGGGCTCAACCTTAGCATATTTTTTTTAAAAATCATTTTATCGGGGGCTCTTATATCTCATCACAATCCATAGATCCATCCATGGTGTCAAGCACATTTGTACATTTGTTGACATTATCATTTTCAAAACATTTGCTTTCTACTTGAGCTCTTGGTATCAGCTCATTTTTCCCTCCCTCTACATTACTCCCTTCCTCATGAACCCTTAATAATTTATACATTATTAGTTTGTCATATCTTACACTGTCCGACATCTTCCTTCACCACATTTATGTTGCCCAGCCTTCAGGAGGAGGCTCTTGAAATTGGTTCCCCCTTCCTACTCTACCTTCTCTCCACCCTTCCAGTATAGCCGCTCTCATCACTGAACCTGAAGGAATCATCTGTCCTGGATTCCCTGTGTTTCCATTTCCTAACTGTACCACTATGCATCCTCTGGTCTAGTCAGATTTTTAAGGCAGAATTGGCATCATAATGGGGTAGGGAGAAGCATTTAAGAACTAGAGGAAATTTGTATGTTTCATTGTTGCTACACTGCACTATGACTGGGTCATCTCCTCACTGAGATCCTTCTGTAAGAGAAGATCCAGTTGCCAACAGATGGGCTTTGTGTCCCCAGTCTGCAATCCCCATTATTCACAATGCTCTGGATTTTTGTTCCTTGATGTTTGTGTTAGTTCGGGCTACTATAATGTGCAAGTCCGAGTAGAATAGAGGAACAAATTCATAGGCATGCATAGGGATAAAAGGAAAGGGTTTATATACAAAAGGAATAGAACACTGAGAAAGCATCCCAGCCCAGTCTGGTTCAAAGTCATAAGTCCGATATTAACCCATATGCCCAAAATCAGTCTATAAAGTCTCTTTCCAACTCACAAAGTCACAGTTCAGTGGGTGCAGAATCCTGGGGCTGGCACAGGGGCTCCACATGGCTCCTCACTTCCAGGGCTCAGGGGCCATCAACATTATCCAGTGGTGGCAGAAGCAACTCATCTCTGGCAGAGGTCTCTATGTGGCTGCCCCAGCTTCAGAGGTCTGGCTCCATCAGGGCAAAGCCGGATGGCCTCTCCTCTGACTCCTCCACCTTCTTGGATGCTGCCATCTTGTCTTGTCCATGATTCATCATCTCTGAGACTAACTCCCAACAACTGGGGAAGATAGCTTCTCATCTTCATGAGGGAAATATCGCAAGATTTCCCAGGAGTCTCAGGAGAAAGCCATGGCCACAGAGAGGCCTCATTGGCTACTCAATGGCTATCTGCAGATTAACAGGCTAGACTCTACCCCTACATTTTAATCATAATTTAATTATAAATTATTTAATTTATAATTATTTAATTATAATATATAATTTATAATTATAATTTATAATTATTTAATTATTTAATTATTTAAATTATTTAGTTTAATTAATTTAATCATAAATTAATATAAGCACATGACTGCCACAATGCTTGATACCTGATCCCTTTGACACTTCCTGCTCATGCAGGCTGGTGTGCTTCTTTCATGTGGGTCTTGTTGCTTCTGAGCTAAATGGTTGCTTGTCTACGTTTAAGCCTTTAAAAACCCAGACCCTATATCTTTTGATAATTCCAGCACATTTTAATGCAGTTTTTGTGGTAAAATTAGGTGCCTCAGCTGATATCCACATGAGCTTATTCTTGAGTATATATGTATATCAGAAGCTTCCATAGAAAAAATATTGAATGATGCATGAAGTCTCAAAGGAATATGGGAATTAGACACAGACTCTGTACTAAGAAGAAAGAGTTGACATTCACCATTTCACAAGGTACCATGTGAATAAGAACCAATGGTACTGAAGTAAGAAAAACAGCCTCCTCTGAAAGCATTAGCCTAAAACAAGGTTCCAGAAATCCATGGTGTACCAAATGAAGTATTTTAAGAAGATAAGAGCACTGGAAGTGCCTAAGTGACTGGGAAAGATCCATATTTGTCCCCATTCAAAAAAAAGTGACTCAAGAAACCTTACAAATTATAGAACTCTATCATGGATAGCATGTGCAAGGAAGAATTTGCTGAAGAGCATCCAACAGAGTCTACAGCAAAACACTCACAGGGAACTGCCAGAGGGCCTGGCAAGAGTGAGAAGAGACTGGAGCAAGGGCTCTCATTTCTGATGGCAGATGGATGCTGGCTGAAAGCAGAGAAGACCAGAGAAATGTTTCCTTGTGTTTCCTCAACTCTACCAAAGGCATCCGGCTGTGTTGATCAGAACAAACTATGGGTATCCTTGAGAAGAACTGGAATTCTAGAAGGCTTCATTATGCTTGTGCAAAATTTTTACATTCACCAAGAGGCAATTGTACAAGTAGATCACAAGAATTTACTGCATACTTTACCCACATGCTCTCACAATAGCACAATTCACAATAGCAAGAATCTGGAAACAGCCTATATTCCCATCAATGGATGAATGGATAAAGAAACTGTTGTATATACAAGCAGTGCAATATTATGCATTCTCCCACCTCCAAATAGCAAAGAAACCAAGAAAAACCTGAATATGTTAAGGGAGCTGAAAGTCATTATGCTGATTGATATTAGTCAAGCACAAAGGCACAAGTTCTATGAGTCCACGACTGTAGGATTAAGCATCAAAATGGACACGAGCGCAGGTTTAAGGGCATCCAGACTATTTCCTGGGGGCCCAGAGCACCTGGCAGAGAGCCCAGCCTGTGTCAAGGAACCATACACCACCCCTCTAGATGTGCATTTTGAGTAGGTACCTATTTAGAAACACACTATGCAGGAGGGCACCTCACACAAGTCAGGATTAAATGGTCAAGGGGTCTGGGGGTTGGTGGGGTGATGGTGATAATAACATGAGAATGACATGCATATCTGCAATAAGTCATCCTTCGACCCCAAACAAGTAGACATCCTTATCAGAGGCAGCAAGGATACAGATGGGAAGAACAATGCAGAATAGAGAAAACAGAGTAAACATGTCTGGGGGGATGCAATGTTGTGTCTGTTGGTGGGAAAAAAGGCAGACTTGCAGGTCTGGGGAAGAATGACTTAAAATACTTTGGGAGATTCAAGGGGGAAAGCCTTCGGGGACACGCACTGAATTGACCGCAGTGACCTGGGCTGCTGATTGCATCCTGGGAACCCCGGACTGGATCTTCAAGGCGCACAGCATGCTCCAGAGGCTGTGCCAATGTTATCCCACATGGGAAATCCACTGAGTGAATTGGGCTGTACCTCAGACACACCCACTCAATTTCAGAACTGATTTTAATTTCCAGGGGTATGTAAACCAGGGCGAATGAACCTATAAAGTTAGTCAGTGGAATAAGTGATTTATGGTGAGTGGGACACAAAGATGGTGGTTGGGTGCAGGGGTGATGGTGGCAAGGGGTCCTAATAGAAGAAGCATGTTTGAAAACTGAGTGTGGTTGCAAAGGTACAATTCTAATAGATGTAATTGAACTATGGAATTACTTGGTATTTGTATTAATTCCAATTAATAATTGCAAAAAAAGAATGCTGCATATCTAAAAGCAGGAAGCATGTTTGTCAGGGTGTATCCCTTTGTCCTATATAATCGATCTGCATGCTGAGCAAATAATCCAAGAGGACAGATTAGATGAGGAAAAATGTGGCATCAGAATTGGAGGAAGGTTTATTAGCACCTATGATGTACAGATGAACAACGTTCAGAAAGTAAGGAGGACTGTAAACCTTTCCTGATGAAGGTCAGAGTTTGCAGCTTTCGGGATGGATTACAGGACAATATAAAACCAAACTCCTCACCACTGCACCGATAGTTAACATCATGAGAAGTGGAGAAAAGGATGCAGGAATTTGTCTTGCTGGGACACAGTCAATGGCCAAGAGATTATTGGCTCATTGCATTGGGGAATTCTGGGGCACAATATTTATCTCAAATATTATGAAGTAAGGAGACTACTTTACAGACGAAGCTATGCCAGACCATGTTATTTTCAATTGACTCACGGGCTTGTGAAAGTTGGACAGAGGCCAGTTTTCCCTATCCTATCTTTGGAATTGACGTGATGGCAGGGACTTTCGTTTTCCCTGTGGAGCATCCCTCCCCTTTGAGCCACCAACCTTGAAATTCAAAACCTAATGCCTTATCTGCAAGGCCACCATGGCTGCTTTGGGGATCATTTCCTAAACCCCAAATCTACTGCCATGAAGTAGAATCCAATTTATAGCCACTCTGTGGAGGTTTTCTAAGTTGCAAACCTTTAAAGGAGTAGAGCACACTCTATTCTCTCAGAGTAGCTGGTAAATGACAACTGCTAATCTTGAGAGAAGCAGTTGCCCAATAGGTTACTCTGCAGTGAGAGCAATACTCTTTTTAGTCTCGTTGAAAACCAAATTCACTGCCATGAAGTCAATTCTGAAGATAAGATAAGGTAGAACTGTCTCTGTAGCTTACAAAGTCTAGAAATCTTTGTGGAAGAAGAAAGTGTCATCTTTCTCCCATTAGTCTCATTTGTGTATCTTCAAAAAATTCAGAGTGGTAATTTTTGTGACATGGGAGAGGGAAAATGACTATGAGGTCAAGGCTAATATCAATATTTTAACAAAATTCAAGTAAACATCTTCTCAAATCACTGAAGGTTTGAGAAAAAATTTAATGTGGTCCCATATACAACAAGTTTTTAGGTAGATAAGCATTTTAAGGAAGATCAGGAGATTTTCAAAGAGGAGCTATGAGAGGAAAGATCATCAATCTTGACAAATGAAGTAGTGAAAGAGTGCAGTACAATGATCCACAATACCAAGTGATGCTTGCTAAAGCTGTGCACAATGACCTTATGCACAATAGACCATAATTCCACCACAGTACTACACTATCCTCACAACTGTACTTATGCTTGATCCCTTTTTACACCCACTGTGTCCATCTTGTAGAAGACCTTCCTCCTGTTCATTGTCCCTCTACTTTATTAAGTATGATGTCCTTCTCTAGGGTCTGGTCTGTCCTGATAACATGCTCAGAGGACATGAGGCAAATCTCACTTTTCTTGCTTTTAAGATATTTTGGCTGTACTTCTTATAGGATAGACTTGTACATTATTTGACAGTTCATGTAACTTTCAGTATTCTCACCAGCATCATAATTCAAATGCATCAATTCTTCTATGCGCTTCCTTATTCACGCTTCAAATTTTACAGGTATAGGAGGTGACTGAAAATAACATAGACTTGTGTCAGGTTCACTCTAGCCCTCAAAGTAACATCCTTGTTTTCAAGAAAGAAATCTTGAAGAAATCTTGTGCAGCACATAAATCCAATGCTATGTATCCTGGGATCTCTTCACTGAGTCCATGAGCAAGGACTGTGGATGTAAGCAAGTTGAAATGCCTGGCAACTTCAATCCTTTCTCCTGTTTATAGGGATATTTCCAATTGGTCCAGTTGTAGGGGGTTGGGTTTTCTTTATAATGAGTTATAATTCATGTTAAGACCTCAATCCTCAATCTTTAACAGAAAGTGCTTAAAGTCCTCCTCAGTGTTAGGAAAATGGTATCATCAGCATATCACAATGCTTTAGAGTAAGTTTTCTTCTGATCTTGATATCACATTATTTTCATGGAATCCAGCTTTCCTGACTATTTTCTCAGTCTACAAGTCGAAAAACTATGGTGAGAGGATAGAATCCTAAAATGAAAACTGTCTTTATTTTAAACCATGTACCATTCCCTTCTCAGTCTGCACACTGCTTCTTGATCCCTGGACAGTTCCACAATGAAATCTTCTAGGATTCCCATTGTCAACATTCCCTGTAGGTTATTATAACTCACATGTTGGAATGCTTGTGCAAGCTTTATAGTAAAACATGTAATTCACTATTTTGAATTTTAAGCAAATATCTTGGCTCCAGCAAATTTTAGATAATATCTTTGCTAAAAGTTATTGTACAAAGAGCTGATCAGCTACCCCAAAGAGCTGATCTTTCTACCTGTCTTTTAAGAAAAATCACAAGATGACTGTATGAACCAAATAATAAACAAGATGAGTCAGTACAATTTGTCAGTACAGTCCAGAGAGCAAGTCCAATCACAATGGCTCTGGTGGGAGTTGTTGAGTCAGTCACATTCAAGATAAAGATATTACTCTTGATAGATTTTCTTTTAAGACATAGGCAAATTAAAGGGTTTTATTATGAAGATGGTCCCAGAAAACTGAAATCATTGATGAGGGAAAAGTCAGGAAATTTGCACCAAGGAATGCATTGTGTTCCATCACAACAACGCACCTGCTCATTCTTCCAGAGTAGAAAGGGCTATTTTGTGAGAATTTTATCGGGAAACCTTACCCTATCCACAGTGAAAAACTAATAGTTTCACTTAAGATTTCTCTTTGTTCTGAATACTCAAAGGTAAGTTAATACAAATTGTGTCCTCTAAAAACACCAAAACTAATGTTCTGGCATGGTGGAAATGGAAAAGCACAGAATACTTCCAGAAAGGGTTAACATGATGGAAACATGACCTTCAGAAATGTAGAGACCCAGAAGAAGGATTTACCAAGAAAAGAAAAGCTTTATATTTTGATTTTGTGTTTAACAAATCTTTATTTTGAATGAATACTTTTAATTATATTAATTCTTTAAAACTCTTTAAAAACAGAATTCTTGAAACATATAATAACACATGCACTTCTATATAGATGCTAAATGGGATAATAAATTTAACTGACTCTAAAAGATACTTAATATCTAGCTCCTTGAACTTAGCTTAGTAATGTGAAACAGTAAAATCAAACTTCCTATGATTTTATATATATTACATTTCTAGGAAGAAAAAATTATAAAATAACAAAAGACACCCAAACGTCTTCCCTCTAAAACTACCTGGTCAAAAAGATAAATAAGTCACATAAAAACTTTTAAAGGATGTAAAACTACCTGTTCCTAACTCAAGAATTCAAGATGATGTCTGGATATTTTCAACCTCATCCTGTGTACCTCTTCAATACTTACCAGACAGCATTTTTGTCTTTAATTATGATCTGGAGTTATCTGAACTTTAGTGGTATATTCTCTGTTCATGAAGAAAGTGGTTTCATTGACTGGTGTGACCTAATCTTAAATCAGAAGGTTAACTACTGTAGGATAAGACCTACACAATTCTGTTCCAGCTCCTGAAGAACCACTTTACATCTCTGGAAAGCAGTCCAAGCAGACTGTTTCATGCTTCTGATTTCTTCCTTTTCACAGAGAAGCAGTTGTGACTTATGAATGCTAAAGATCATACCAGTGTAAGGTCAGTTCAATTTGACCATTTCCCCTATCCCCCAAAAGGGGACAAGAACTTCATTCCTCCCCTGATGTTGATTTTTCTATATCTTTCTATTCTCTTTGCTTTTTTTCTTCCATAAACTCCAACCTACATATACACAAATACGCTGTGCCCAAGTTCAAAGAGGGAAAATAGGAATGAGCACCTTTGGTTATTCCCTTCTTTCATGTCTATCTCCATCACCATATATATATATTTTTTGCCATCCAAAAAGCCCAAATATTGCCATTGAATCAGTTACAACTCAGAGTGACCCAACAAAAGTGGGGAGAACCTGCCTAGTTGGAGGTTGGAGACTTTTACTCTCTACAGGAGTTGATAGTGTCCCTCATTTTTCTCCCATGGAGTGGTTGGTGAGATTGGACCTTGACCTACTGGCTAGCAGTTCTGTGCATAGCTCACAATATCACCAAGGCTCCTTTACCATAAATTCTAAAATCTCTTTACCCACCAGTTATAAATGGTATTAGCATTTTTCTACCTCTTAGGGGAAACCCTTTCCTTCAGGATTAAACTACGATTAATAAAAGAGGGTTATAGGATTTTTCTAAATTATACATTAGGGAGGAATTCACATGCATATCATCAATTTGGTATTCAATTGAAATTACCAAGATTAAAGGGTTTTAGTGAATACTCCTTTAGGTCTATAGTTTAGCTTGAAAGCAGATTGTCTTATAATCTTTTAAAAATACTAGATACTAATACTGCATATTAAATAAAATACTGCATAATAGGACCTTAAAACAGAAAAATAATAATTTATGCATTGAAGTTAAGATGTTAATCAAGCAACCTTAGGGCCTAAATTTCCATCCATTAATATCTTGGGTTTTGAAGAAATTCAAAGAAGAAATATTGAGGTGAATTTCCATAAGGACTCCCCAAATTTTAGAAACAAAAGCAGAGTGATATTCAAACCTTCAAATGTTGGTTGGTAGCCAAGGTTTTAACCATTTGTACAATATGGGACATCAACAAGAGTATCAGCTCCAAAAATTTTAGCAGTGACATCCAATACAATGATACATAATTGCCCAAAATGTTTTTTTTCTTTTTTCTTCTCCTTTTTGGCAAATTACCTGTTATCAATGTAAGAGCTTCACGTTGGATATTCATTCTTCTATAACAATTGAATCCCTGTTTATTACTAGTATAGAAATTTACTATAGAAAAATTTCAAAGATTTTCTTTTAAATTAGGTGCATGACAGAGCAAGTCATAGATGTACATTCAACAATATGTACACATTCTAATCCAACACAGCAATTACAATTCCTCAAGGGGCCACTGCTTTACCACTTCTTCCTGTGTTTCTGACTTCCACTCCTTTCTCTTTCCTAAGCCTCTGAATTCAGCCCCCAGTAATTGTCTTACCCTTTGCTCTGTAACGTTTGATTTTTTTTTTTTTAATGTGGAGATAAGTTCATTTTAAGGGCCATAAGATTGAAAATTCGACTAGTCTCAATCCAACTTGTCTCTTTTTATGAACTAATTTTGTTTTTTGTTTTTTTGTTTTGTTTTGTTTTTTAGGCATCACTACCCTGGTGGTGGGAGTAGGAGGCTCAGCCTTTGCTCCGTGGAGCTGGAATTGAACTTCTATCCTAGTGGGCTGCAGTCCCGCACACAACCACTGCTCCACTGGGGCTCAGCCCCTATGATCAAATTTTGTAACAACCATGATCTATCTACCATTTTTTTTCAGCTGTGAGATTGTATTCAAAAAGCATTCTTCAGTTGATTAGACTAAATTGTCATTAATCTTCCACTTATGACTTTCCCATATGAAAGAGCCGAAAAGACAATGTCTGCTATACTCAAAATTATCTGGCACATTCTTTCAGAATGTGGAGGAAGATAGATGGGACCCTTCTGCAGCAAATGATGAACAATAATTACAAGCAAATGGTAATGCATTTCAGATGACACATATTCAAGATATATTGGAAGTAAGCACTAGGGAAAGGAGAGCCTTCTAAACAAATAAAAATAATGATCTAGAGGGCAAATCCGCAATCCAGGGAGATAATTTTTATCCAGGGAGACTGTGATAAATGAGTCATTAATTTAAAAAAAAATACAGAAAAGAAGATGCAAAGAATATATGTATTACTTTTAGGTAAACAGTTTGCTGGCAGGGTAAAACAAGATACGTGATAAATAGTAAATAGCAGAAGGATGTGCTATGAAAATGTGATCTGCATTGGTCATTGAAGGTGTAGTGTATGTGATGAGGATGTTTTTCTCAAACATGTTTAGAAAGTTAGTAGAACAAAGGAAACTGGTCAAAGATTAAAGACTGAATTGTGGGAAATTTTTAAAGGAAATTAAAAAGTATCACACCAAAAACAATGGTCGTCGAATTTTTCTTGGAAAAGAAAACTCTATTTTTTTTCTGAAAAGAAGGATGAGCTCAAGTGAAGAGTCAGTGGGACACTTCAATTGTGTGGAATCGCCCCATTCCCATACACACCAGGCTTTTCATGCCTCTGTCTTTGCACATGGTTCTCAGCTCAGGATATTATTCACGCCCTTTTCCATGTATGTCAACCCAAATGTGACTTTGCACTCCCTCTTTCTGTACTCCCACACTATTTTCTTTATATGAGAGAGTTTGAGATAAGGGGTAAGTGTACATTCAGAAAGCATCCCAACCCAGTGTTGTCCAAGCCAGTAAGTTCAACATTAAATCGTTTATCTGACACCGATCTGCAAAGGCCTCCTCAAATGGGGAAAACACATGCAATGATGCTGACTGCAGGAGGAAGGCCGAATCAGCGAGCGTGTAAGCATCTCAGCGCTGGCAGGGGTCTCCACACGGCTGCGCCAGCACCCAGGGCTGCATCTGGGTAGTTCCATATGACTTCTCTTCAGGGATGTCTTGCAGGAAGGGAGCCTTGCCAGCTGAAGCAGAAAACTGGTAAGGCAGTGGCACATTGTTCCTACCATCAGAGAGTGAGAGACTCAGGAACTAGAAGGGCGAGGCTCACTGAGCTATTTATCTCTCTGCCCTTCAATTAATCTCACAGGTGCTTCTTGGCTAGGCGGGCACAATAAACCTTAACTAATTCAGCACCTTATGCAGGAGGCGTGGTGGTTAGGAGTTGGGCTACTGACTGCAAAGTCCAGAGTTTGAAAGCACAAGCTGCTCTGTGGGAGAAAAATAGGACCCAGAAATTCGCAGGGGCAGTTGTACCCTGGCCTGTAGGATACTGTGAGGTGGCATCAGCTTGGCAGCATGAGTTGGTGTTTGGTTTTGTTCCTTTTGATCCGCACTACCATACTTCCTCAGCTGCTAAGGTTGTTCTGGCTATTCTGCCTCACATGAGTTTTTACCTGAATTTTAAGAGCAGCTTGTCAGTTTCTAAAAAGAAGGTGCTAGCTTTTTAAAAGAGATTGTGTGGAGTTTGTTGATGAATTTGGGCTGTACTGCCTTCTTACTATGGTAAGTCTCTCAAGAGCATGCTCTGTTTTCTCTTTTATGAAGGTCATCTTTGATTTCTTTCAACATTATTTTGTAGTTTCAGAGCATGCCAGGGTCTTCTTCCATTCGATTTAAGTGTATTTTATTTTGATGTTATTATATCTTGTCTTAATTTCATTTTTAGACAGACCATTACTAGTGTCTAGGAATATGAGGGGGCTTCAAAATTCATGGGAAAATGAACTTGAAAGACAATGCATTGTTCCCAAGAACGTCTTGAAGTTCGTTTGTACAATTGATTCTTGTCTATGGATCTTGTGTTCTGCAACCTTGGAGAACTTGACTACGAGGCCTTAGAGGTCGGTTAACTTCTTCCTTTTCCACTTGTAAGACTTTCCTTTCTTTTCTCTTGTCCTGGCTGGTTTTTAAATCTTCTGCTCCTCGGACCTGGCACATCACCTCTTAGTGGGCGTCGGAAGCCAAAGGCCGCTAACCGGGCCTCTGCAGCTGGTTCATGAATCCCGGTGATTGCCGGAGGTCTCTGATTGCCTGGCGAGTCGAGCCCAATAGGAGAGCTTGCCATATATGATGAAGGGCTCGTGAGACGAGAAGCGGATGGGGGGAGGGGGGCGAGAGGGGGGCACCACACTATTTTTTTGTATGACAAATTGTAGCCACAATTGTTTGAACTTTTATTAAATGGCTATTGTTCATAGGCATGCTTTTCATCTGTGCAATCAAGGATTTGCATATTTCTAGAAATGCAGTTAATAAATGCCTATTTCTGCCATTGAGAAAGGTACTTTTTTAATTAATCATTTTATTAGAGATTTCACATATATTATAACATTCCATGGTTCCCTTAGATCAGGGATAATTGCACAGTTGCTAGCAAAATCAGTTTCCAAACATTTTCTTTCTTCTTGAACTCTTTGATATCATCTCCCCTTTATTCCCTCCCTCCTCCACCCTAGCTTCCAAGCCCTTTTAATCCTTACTATATGTTTTTATTCTTGTTATTGTTTGTTTTGTCATAACTTATACCATGTAATATATTCACCTACAATTCTGTTATTCACTTCTCTCGAGTGGGTTATACAGTCATCACTGCTATCAGGTACCCCTTCCTCCACCCTCCCCTCTCTTCCCATATCCTCAGGGAGTCATTATCCCAGTTACTGTTTCTCAAGTGTTCTCTATCTTGGCTTTCATGCACTGACTGAGTTTAATTATACAAATGAACATATGGAGGTCCAACAAGATTAATAAGGTAAAACAAAGACCATAAAAGTAAGGGTAGGAAATATTAAAGAACTAGAAGATAGTTATGTGCTTCATCAGTGCTATGCCACACTCTGGGTTTATCATCTTTGCCATGTGGTCTTTCGGTAATGGAGTACCCAATTATTTCACAGATGGGTTTGGGGTCTCCACATCATCCGCACTTGAGAAGGGTTGACATTTTGGTGAAAGGAACCAGTTTAAGTAAGAAAAAGGCAAACAAATAAAGTGCTGCCTTTAGTTTATTGAATGTTGAGATGGAAACAAAGGGAAAAGAGATGAAATATAAGGAATTGGGAGTGCCTTATGTTAAGATGAGTATGTCAGAGAAAAGGAAAAGACTCAATCAAAGCACTAAAAGAAGGTAAGTGAAGATTTTGTTGGTGAGATGGAGCTAGTGTGAAGAGGAGCTATTGTAAAAGCAGAGAGGAGCCTATGGAAAGATCTGACGAAGGAAGATAACTTTCTAGATGGAAGCGATGGATAGAACTAACAAAGGGCAATAGTGATTAGAGGTTCATTCCCCAAGGAGTAATCCATATGTTTTTATATAAATAAATAATTATTTTAAAAATTATAGCCAGGAGTGGGTAGTAGATTCCTTAATGGGCATGCAAATAGAGAACCTATAAAAGTCAATAGGAATTTAGAGATTATTCATATATGAAAGGAAAATCATGGGAAGTATTTCACAAGGCAATACATAAATATCAGACCAAAACCATTCGTGGCGTATTTTTTTTCTTATAACAGAATTATTCTTTATGGGGGGTGGGTAGGAGAAGGAAGGGCGATTGCAATTTACCATTGCAGAAAATCCCATTGGGCATTCCTAGACTGGGACATAGTGAATAAAGTAGACAGAAACAAAACTATGTAAAGAGAAGAATACATAGAACATGCAAGCCTTAAAAATACAAACAACACAAAATAGCCTTTTTGAACTTTTCAATAACAGAGATAATGCTGTGGTGACCTAGATGTTAAATTGTTTACTGTCAAGCTGACTCTCACTCATAGTAAACTTAAAAGACAGAGTAGAAGTAACTTCCTATAGGGTTTCCAAGTTGTAGATCTTTATGGGAACATTGTCAGGTCTTTTCTCCCATTAAGTTACTGTGAGCTTTTGCTTAGCGGTCAGGTTCTTAATCATTGCATCACCAGATTTCCTTGACCTAGCTATGTTCTTTTGGTGGTAGGCCATCAAGTCAGTTCCTACTCATACTGATGCCATGTAAATCAGAATGAAACATTGATCAACCTGGGGCATAATTCCAATGATTGTAATGTTTGAGCTCATTCTTGGTACCAATCTTCCAGTTCATTTCCTTGAAAGACTTACTCATTTTTGCTGATCCTGTACTTTTCCACTACTTGTCTGTCAGTTTGTAATACAGGGTTGACTGTGTGCTGCTGTGATGCTGAAGATTATGCCACTGGTATTTCAAATACCAGTATTGTCACCCAAAGGAAACAGCAAAATTTACAGACTAAGAACAAAAGTAAATAGAAAAAGTACACTACAAAGAAGAAATAGGCCATTGACTCCTGAGAAATTAGCCACTGAAACACATGGAGAGTGTCAGAACATTGTTTTTTAGTAAACACCTCACGAATAACAATGGAATATTGTCAGATATAGTGCAGGGAAAAGAACTCCTCAGACTGAAAGTCACTCAAAGTATGACTGAAGACATAGTCTAATTATGTAATAGCAGACATAGTCATATCTCAAAGTAGGGTAGACCATAATTATGTGGATGAAGTAAATCTTTCAGGACCTTCATTTTCTAGTGAGGCACAACTCAAAATGGGAAGAAACAGTTTCAAATATCTATTAATAATTGAAACTGGGGCTGTATGAAGTATGAATCTAGGAAAATTGGATGTTATCAGAAATGAAATGCAAAAAAGATAAATATTGAAGATGTGAGTGAGCTGAAATGGAGTCGAGGTGACCATTTTGAATCAGAAAATCATATGACTGGTTGTACTGCAACTGACAAATCCAAGAGTCATGGAAGGTGTTGCATTCATTGCCAAAAAGAACACAGTTTTGAAACTTAAAAAAAATCATTTTATTGGGGGCTTATACAACTCTTATCACAGTCCATGCATCCATTGTGTCAAGCACATTTTTACATTTGTTGTCATCATTATTTTCAAAACATTTGCTTTCTCCTTGAGCCCTTGGTATCAGTTCCTCATTTTTTTCCTACCTCCCCACTCTCCCTCCCTGAGGAAACCTTGATAATTTATAAATTATTATTATTTTGCCATGTCTTATACTGATCAATGCCTCCCTTCATCCACTTTTCTGTTATCCATCCTCCTGAAAGGGAGTTATAGATACCTCATTGTGATTGGTTCCCCTTTTCTCCCCCCACCTTCCCCTTGCCCTCCTGATATGGCTGCTCTCAGTATTGGTCCTGAGGGGTCTATCTGTCTGGATTTCCTGTGTTTCAAGCTCTTATTTGTTCCCGTGAGCATGCTCTGGGATAGCAAGATTTGTGAAATAGAATCAGGGTCGTTATAGGAGAGAAATCATTAAAGAACTAGAGGCAATTTGTGTTTCATCAGAGCTCTACTGCATGCTAACTTGTGACGTTTCAGTAAGGTAATGTTCAATTGCATACAGAGGGGTTTTTGGTGTCCACTCAGCTCTCATCCTAGTTCACAATGATGTGACTTTTTGTACTGGATATTTGATACCTGATACCTCATGATTCCACAGGCTGGTATGCTTCTTCCATGTGGACATTGTTGCTTCTCAGCTAGATGGCTGATTGTTTATCTTTAAACCTTTCAAACTCCAGATGCTATATATTTTGATAGCTGGGTACCATCAGCTTTCTTCACCACATTTGCTTATGCATCCATTGGTCTTAAGCAATCAAGTCAGGAAGACGATGACCCTGGAATACCAGGATAATGGAACAAAGTATTATTGCATTGAGGGAACAGTTGAGTAGAGGTCTAATGTCCATCTGCTACCTTAATACCAAACTTATTAATATATGCACATAGTTCTCTTTCCCCATTGTCATATAAAACATATTTACATATACACATGACTGTATTTAGACCTCTGTAAATTCCCTTTGCCCCTTAATTATTTCCTCTATTTCCTCAAAAAAGACATTTCAAGATCTACCTTGAAGTATATATAACGCTGTCTGTGCAGGATAATAGCTATATGAAGGATATCCAGTTAATAAAATTATTATTCTAATTAGTGCATCAACAGCTAAAGTTAGTGATGCATAAACTGAGGAATTCTACTAACTTCTTCCATCTGAAACAAATCAAACATACAATCAAGGTATACTAATAACTTATTGACTATTGGATGCAAAAATTTAGAGATAAGAGAAAGGTAGTAGTAATAGTACTACTAAGAGAAAGGTAATAAAATAGTAATTTTAAAATAAAGCCTTGGGGATATGAGATAAGCTGGAGATCACATGGTAAAATTTTGCTAGAGCAATTATTTGTTTAGAGCAAATACTTTTTTTCAACAGCACAAATGAACTTCTGCCAATGTAATACACAGAAATCAAATTGACCACATATGTGGGAAAAGATGATGGAGAAGCTCAATATTAGCAGCTAAAACCAGATCAGTGGACAGAACATGGAACAGGTTAGTAATTGCTTTGATGTCAGTTCAGGTTGTAGCCAAAGAAAATTAAAGCAAGTCCACAATAGCAAAACTACAACCTTGAACATATCCTACCTCGATGTAGAGAACATCTGAAGAAAAGATTTGCTGCATTGAACACAAGTGACAGAAAGTTGATGAGCTGTGAGAAAACACCAAGAATATTATCTTTAAGAAAGGAACAGATTATTTAAAAGACATGAAAGGAAGAAAATTTCAAAGTGGATATCATGAGTCACTCTGAAACTTTTATGAACAGATTAAGAGAATATTGCATATTTTTAAATCAGAAAAGGCATGTGTTGGGGTTGCATCTTTTTAAAATTTAATTATTTTTATTTAATCATTTTATTGGGGGCTCGTACACTGCTTTTCTCAATACATAGCTACATATACTGTGCTAAGCACCTTTACATGCCTGCTTTTGTTAACATTCTCCAAATGTCTGCTTTTCCACTCAGGCTCTTGATATCAGCTTCTCTTCCTTCCCCCTCCAACTTTCCACCCCCCCCCACCCAGTTCTCATTATGTTGTAAATTATTATTGTTTTGTCTACCTTACACTGCCCAACATCTCCCCCTGCCCACTCCTCCCTATGTCCATCCTCCAGATAAGAGGCAATCTGTAGATCCCCATAGTTGGCTCCCTCTCTCCACTCCACCTTCCCTCCACCCATTCAGTAACTCCACTTTCACCACTGACCCCGAGGGTTTCATTTGCCCTGGGTTCCCTGTATGTCCGGTTCTCATCTCTGCCACTGTACCTCCTCCAGTCCAGCTGAACTTGCAAAGTAGATTTGGACCCCATGAAAGTGGGAGGAATCCTTCAGGAAGTAGAGGAAAGTTTTATGCTTCATTGCTATCTCACTACACCTTGACTGGCCCATCTCCTCACCATGACTCCCCTGTAAGGGGGACTCCCCCTGTAAAGCCCACAAGTGGGCCTTGGGTCCCCACCTGCTCCCCTCCTCATTCTTATTGATTTGATTCTTGTTCTTTGATGTTTTATATCTGCTTCCTTCAACCCCTTGTGATCACACAGGTTGGTGTGCTTCTTCTATGTGGGCTTTGACATAGGGGTTGTATCTTTTTACCATTTTTATTCAGTCAGTAAAATAAGCAAAGAGTCTAAGAAGCTGAACTCTGAAGAAGAAAGTAGCAGCAGTTTTGGAAGAAAGCTTATTAATAATCTGCAATATGAAGATGATAAAACCTTGCTTCCTGAGGAGGATTTTAAGAATTCACTGATGAGGACTAAAGCATTAATATTGATTACAAATCAATATAAAGAAAAAAAAATCCTAAAATTGGTTTTAGATCAATAGGCTACATCACAATAAAAGTAGAAAAGATTGAAGTTGTCAAAATTTCATCTTGAGTAAATTACAATAAATACTAATAAATTAGTACAGTTAAAAAATCAAGTGACATATTTCCTTTTTTTTTTAGTCATTTTTATGTCAAGCACTTTTGTATATCTGTTGTTCTCATCATTCTCAAAATATCTACTTTCCATGTAAGTCCTTAGCATCCGCTCATTTTCACCCTCCGTCCTGGTTCCCCCCTGCCATGAACTCTTGACAATTTATGAATTATTACTTTGTCATTTCTTACACTGTCCAATGTCTCCTTTGACCCACTTCCCTGTTGTCCATATTCCAGAGAAGAGGTTCTATGTAGAGCCTTAGAATCAGTTCCCCCTTTCTACCTCCTTCCCTCCACCTTCCAGATATTGCCACTCTTGCCACTGATCCTGAAGGGATCATCTGTCCTGGATTCTCTCTGTTCCCAGTTCCTATCTGTACCAATGTACAGCCTCTGGTCCATATAGACCTGTAAGACAGAATTTGGATCTTGATAGTGAGGAGAAAGCATTGAAGAACTAGAGGAAAGTTGTATGTTTCATGTGACCAGACGTCCTGTTTTGAAGGGACAGCCCTGATTTTAAACAATATGCCCCATGGCATTTTTTAAAAGTCCCAAATTTTGGAAAGAATGCATGACAAGTTAGGGAATGGTGGGAGAACAGGAAGGGAATATACCCCTTTTTCTTTCCCTGCTAACCTTCCCACTCTGGTCAATGGTGTTCCACTTTACCAATGTTAAAATCTGGTCACTTTATATTTTGCTACATTGCACCCCAACTGGTCCATCTCCTCCCTGTGACCCCTCTGTAGGGGGACATCCATTACCTACAGATGGGCTTTGGGTCCCCAACCTCTACTCCCCCTCATTTACAATAATATAATGTTTAGTTCTTTTATGCCTCATACCTGATCCCTTTAGCACTTTGTGGTCACACAAGTTGGTGTACTTCTTCCATCTGTACTCTGTTATTTCTGATCTAGTTGGTTGCTGTCTACCTTCAAGTCTTTAAGACCCCATATGCTATATCTTTTTTTTTTTTTTGGGGGGGGGGCGGGAAATCACTGCCTCTGGTGGTCATGGGCACTACCCAGTGCTGCTCCTGAGAGCCGTCGCTGGATTTGAAACGCCAAGCCCACGGGCTGCAGTTCCACACTCAACCACTTAGGCCACCGGAGCTCAGCTCTCAGCTGTATCTTTTGATGGCCTGGCACCAACACCTTTTTTCATCACATTTGATTATGCATACATTTGTTTTCAGCAACCCTAATGTGAAGGTGGGCACGCAATAATATGACTTTATGCATTTTGATGCCTGATTCCTGATCCCTTTTCTTTATTTTCTGTGAAAGAAATAAACCTAAATTTAAAAGAGAAAAATAATATTCATCTTTTGTTTATTCCTTTAACAAAGATTTACTGAGTATATACAAGAAGGCTTCCAAAAGTTCAGGGAAAATTCCATTATATTTTAATTCCATTTTCCTATTTTAGTGATACAAACGAAAGCTGAAAGCAGAAGATATTAAAGAAACTATAAGGTCATTTAGGGTCTAGAATTTGAAACAAGAACAAAGATTTGGTAGGAGAGAAAAATAGAAAGATGTTAGAAAGTAGTATAACTGTGGCCAAATAGGAGTTCATATTGGAAATAAGGAAGTTGGAGTAATACTAAGGGATAGTATTATGCTTACATATTTCTCAAAATTTAGCTTCGTCATGCTTTCTAAAATAAATAAGTAAATAAATAAATATCTTTGCCTGGCACCTCTAAGTAGGTTATGTAATAGATTTCTTCTCTATCGTATGCCATATTTTCGAGTGTACAAGTCAAGTTTCTCAGCACATTTTTAATACAGTTTTGTGATGAAACTAGGTGCCTCAGCTGACACTGGGTTTGGTGTATACCCGAGTGTATACAGTAGATACAGTTTTAAATGGCTTTTAAGGGAAAACTTCAGAAATCACACATAAATCTATATGACTCTAAAGTTCACATCCTCTCCACAGTGCTCTCAGGTCACTATGAGTCAAGACTGAATTGATGGGCAGTGAATTTGAGTTTGAACTTAAAGAGACTTGCCTAGTAACTAATGGTTGGCATCCAGGCCAGAAAGTTGTCTACATCAGAGAATTCTCACAGGGAGCACTATGAATTCAAAAGTAAAGCAACTGCTCTCACTTGATCCAATCAGATTCTTGTTTGGGAAAATTTGCAATAAACATTAAGAGGGGGAAAAAAGGCATTCTCTGAGTATAGTAATTCCAAGAGTAAGCAGATTTGAGTTCCTGGACATCCATCCATCTCTACTGTTTAACATAGATGTAGAAATAGGGTATGTTATTTCACAAATAGGGCCGAGTTGAGAGAATACTGAGTAGGTTCAAACGGACTCTCTAGTTTCTTATTTCCAACATCCACAACCCTATTTGTGTGATTTTGTCTGAAATACTCTAATGTACTTTTTAAAGATCTTTCCAACCATTTCACATTGTGATAACTAATAATTGAATATGACTAATCAATGAACTATGTCTCACCATATTCACAGCTTTAGGTTGTTCTTCCTCTTGAATTTGACTGTCTCTGTGACTACTTGACCAATAGAATGTGACAGAATTGATGCTTCCAAGATTAGTTCTTAGTAAGCTTGCTTCTTCTGCTTGTGTCTAAAACAGAAGTCAGAAGCACAAAGGCATTTTACATATACAAAGAAAACATCTTGTAAATAAGTCTTTGAGCCCCAGACAACTCACGTGATTCCAGACACAAACTGACTCAGAGAAAAATGACCTTACACTAGGATTTCCATAGTTCTTGCTTCACAAGATCGTGAGCAAAACAAAATGTTTTTTAAATTGTTATATGTTTTGGAAACTTATTCTGTATCAATTGATGACCAGAACAAAGATCAACCAATACCTTGAAGAGATTTGTTGTCATATTAACCAATTCAAGGATTTGTCATTGACTTTCTAACTGGGTGGTAAGCTGAAACTCAAAATGTCTTCAAGAGAAGCATGAAGGCTTGAAAGATATAGAGAAAATATATTTTTTATTCTTGAGAATATTTGACATTTTTTTATTCAAAGGAAAGATTTTTGTCAAAAAAAATTCAATAACATGGAACTTATGCCTCGTCAATTGATATATTTGGCCCAGGAGACTTTGGGTATAATGTTGAAAATTCATTCTTGCAGTATATGACAGTGTATAGATATAGAAATGAACTAAAAAATCCTATTGTTTTCAAGTACATTTAAAATGAAATACTAAGCCCAGAAAATACATTATTTTCCATTCTCAGTCTTTACAACCAGCAAAAAAGATTCATGAAGTAAAAAATGTCTTAATTCACACTGACTAAGAATCCAGTCACTGAGTCACTTCCAACTGATATCAAATTCATAGGACAGAGTAAAACTCGACTGTCTCTTGTTCCCAAGCCTTTGAATGTTACGGAAGCCGACATCTTTCATGGAGCTGCTTAGGGTTTGACACCCAACCCTTTGGTTAACAGTCAAGTGCTTGAACCTGTGTACTCCAGGGAGCCCAGAAGTGCTTTCTCAAGGCCACGCTTGTATTTGGTTAGTTAAAAGACTATAGAACATCAAAAATATGTAGGGCATGCCCCAAAGGTCATTTTCATTTGTAAAATGCTTCTAAATTTTTAAGGTCATTGCTTCTCATTGCAATAAATCTTTGAATCTGAAGTAGAAAAGGAATTCTTTCTTCTAAAATAAAATTTTATGTGAATATCCTCATTTTGGTTATTTATTTATCTTCTTTTGATGAACTAAAGGATAAAAATCATTAGAATGTCACACAATTTTATGAAAATGATGTTAATGGGGGTGCCATGGGCATGGACTGAAAAGAACAGGAAGTTCAAAATTTTTAATTCCAGCAAGATTGCAAAACTTTGCAGCCAGAAGCAGGCTGAAAAAGTCTCCCAGTTGTAGACACAGTCCATGTCTAATGTAAAAATGAAGTAAGATTCCGAGTCAAGAGCTCACTCCAAGGTAACATGATTAGAATCTAATCAAATAATTAGAGGTATATCTCAATTTCAGAATTACTTTAATATAGGAACTTTTTCTGTCTCTTATTCCATTTTTGAATGGAATTGATTGTATGCTTGTCTCACTATTTAATTTGCTTGTGAAGGAGAGGGAAGGGAGGAGAGAGAAATAGATGGTGGCCTTAGGAAAAAATGTCTTATGATCAAATAGGAAGGAAACCACATGATCCAATGATTAACCTTTTAGTTAACCAAATATTGTCAGCTTGAATTCATTTGAATCTACCTTATGGATTCATGGGAGAAAAATGTGTCAGTATGGCTTAAGATGGACTGAATAATTAAATCCAGGGACACATATATGTGTAATAAAGAGCTTTAGATCAAGAAGTAGTTTTATATCAGCAAAATGCCCAGTCCATAAGTCCAAAACCAATCCATGTGTCTCTCTTCAGACTCACACAGCAACATACAATGAAGGAGAACGCAGGAAGATCACACACACACCAGTGGGTGACAAGTCTTGTGGATCCAATGGAGGTGAAACCATCACAGGGGTTGCAAAAGTCTCACTGCAGCTCATCAGCAGGAAGGTGAAGGCAGAGAGAGAAAGGGTAGCTCCACGGACCCTCTGTATGAAAAATCCTTGCCCACAGGAGGCACCATCAAGCTGTGACCTACCTGGAAAGCTAGATTCCATCCCTACACTTTGTTTACCAAATTGACATGAAATTGTGGAACACTGTACACTGCCCAATTTCATAAAAATTAAAATTTCCTATCAAATTAAAAACCAGATTCACTGCCATGGAATCTGTGATAGGTAGGCTTGTCATGTCAACATGGGCAAAGAAGATAGGAAGGTGTGTTGTGACAACATGGCCTGTGAACACATTTGAGATCAATTGTAGGGTGGAGATAGAAATGGCTCAGCGAGCTTCTTCCTTTCTCTCTTCCTTTCTCTGGATCTTGGATCTTCAGACCAGCCTTGTTTGTCCTGTGCTTCAATTTCCAAGCTACACTACCTGTGGGACACCTAATCATCCATGGACTGTGTTGCTGTGAGGTTCCTTTAAGTCCTGCTTCACCACGCTACTGGAATATACATCTCTTGAGATGGGGACTGTCGGGCTCTGTCTTCTGGCTGACTGTTGGTGACCTGCCTTGTTGTTTGCTGCTTGTCGCTGGAGAGCCTGAATTGCCCTGCAGTCCTCAAGACTAGAAGGACTGCCAGTGTACTAGCTGTCTCAGGCAAGTGAGCTGCACCGAGCAATTTGTACTACTTTATAAAATAGTTAGCTATTTATTTCTTATGTTAGATAGCTTTCTGTCTACATCAATATATAGAGAGAATTATTGGTATCCTGCTTTTGCTTATCTAGAGAAAGCCTGTCTAGCACAGAATCAATTTTAATTCATAGCAACCCTATGAAATAGAGTAGAACTACTTCTGGGGCTTTCCTAGGCTGTCATTTTTTATAGGAGCAAAAAGTTTCACCTCATGCTCTTCATAAATATGATAGTCCAGAAAAATCTTACAGGAGAATTCTTGATTTGAAAACAAAACCAAATCAAACAAAACTGCATTAGACATTATTTAAGTGGTAAGTGCCTCAATTTCAAGCATGAGACTGATGTGGTAATACAATGGGAATTTGCATGTCTTTGGTGAGAAATAGGCAAACTTTTCATGCAGAAAGAACATGGATGAATCACTGGAGACCAAAGAACAGAGAGTGGTAGCTAATTTCCCAAACTCTCTCCTTCAGAATCCCATTCAACTTTTAAAAGACCTGAAAAGGAGTCATAACTCTAGATATTCATAACCTTATGCACTCCTCTTCCTGACTCTGATTTTGTGCCAATAGAATATGACAAAATAATACCGTAATCTTAGAAGCAAGGTCTTAAGAAATTTTATGGCTACCACCTTAAACTTTTGGAGGACTCTTTCATGGACACTTGTAACCAGCTGTTTTATTAGTCTAATAGACTATGTCATATTTCACTGACATTGGGTAGATGTCCATTCAGAGACTCTATAGAATAGAATAGACACCTCCCTGTGGATTTCTGGGACTGTAACTGTTAATGGAAATAGGAAGTCTCACTTTTGTTTTAAGCATCACCTTGTGGTTTCAAACTGCTAACCTTGAGGATCATAGCCCAACACTTACCACCAGGGCTCCTAATGGCCACATAGAAAGATCATATGTAGGCATTCTTGCTGAGAGCCTAAGTTGAGCACTCTGTCAACAGCCAGCATCATTTGCCAGCTCCACAGGAGTGGAGCATATTGAAAACCTGGTCCAGTTGGCCCCTCTGATGTCTCCACCCCAACTAATGGGAGACTGCAATCACATCAGAAACCTGAACCCCAACATTAACATGAAAAATATTTTTTTTTCTTTAAAGACACTGAAAGTCTCTAAGTTTGTGGGTAGATTATTATTCATAAAGATATAATCAGACATGCTTTAATTTTTGTTGCACACCATAAGTACTTTGAGAACTTAAGCTCCATCTGATTCACCTTGAGTCCACCTTAGTGTATGTATGTTTTGCATAGTTATTCAATCAATATTTACTAAGGGAAGGAACAAATATTCCATGTAGTTCTAAAATATCA